>PVKZ01002641.1:0-202177 GCA_004027375.1 Macroglossus sobrinus | reverse complement strand
AGTAATTATGGAGGCAAAAGAAAGAACAGCAGATCTAATGATAATATCAACATAGGCAGATTAACTCCCTCAAATTGATTATTAGCTTATAAAAAGACAATTACTAAAAAGGTCAAATGGTGAAACATGGGAGCATAAAACTACTATTGCAGAAAGATAAATTATGAAAATTAGACAAAAAGGTGAAAGCTATTATTATAGAAAAGATAAATCAGTAGAGCAGAGAAAAAGTCACTAAGGATGACTGCATCTGGAAAATAGCAACAGCAATTCCATTTTCTGACAGATTCAAAGGGCTCCAGAAATAAAGAGAAGAAAGGGACAGAGAACCTGATGGCCAATAAAAGGCTAAGCAACTCAAGAAAACTTAAGAGAACTCTACATCAACAGAGAATCTTAAAAGAAAAAGGTATGAGGGTTTAGAACTTTTTGTTTGTTTTTTAGTAAATTAGTTTGAATCTCACTATGAAATAAGGGTTTGAAAAAGAGTAAATCTCTATGGAACCTCTAATAAATCTAGAAACAGTGGCTCATTTTCACAAGATTCTAGGATCACAATCTTTGTGAATCTCTTGGACAGTTTTGAGAAGTTCTGGAGTCATAGAGAATGTAATCAAAATGGTAGCAATGAAGAGCAGGAAAAGCCTTTTTTATTTTTTAAATCATCTTTAAAGTGAAGCCACCTAGTAGAGTACCTTTGCTAGAGGTAAAGGAATTGGGAAATGAAGAATAAAGATTAAAAAAAGGGGGAGAGAAGGGGATGGAGAAAGAAAAAGGTAGTATTATGCAAAAAAAAAAAAAAGAGGAAAAGAAAATAAAACAAAGGAAATCTAAGATTTTTTTCAGCCTTTATGATGTCCTAATACCGGGAGTAGTGTACCTACAATCTTTATCTCTTTATATCCTCTCAACAAATATATTACTCTCATTTTACAAATGATAAAAGTGAGGCACAGACACTAGCATTACTCAAATAACTGCTGACATCTATAATTGAGGGTAATCTTTGTGACTTGAACTCCCGGACTTTTCTGAATATATTGTTTTATAAAATTTTGACTTAGAGGACCTGGATTCAGTCTTTCTCTATTACATATTGGTTGTGAGATTCACTCAAGAAACTATTATTAGTATTTAAATACCTACTATGTGCCAGATGCTCTTCTTATGCCAACGGTACAGCAATAAATTAAAGAGACAAAAATTCTACTTTTATAGAGCTTGTATTTTAGTAGGCAGAACATGGACAAGTCACTATATTGGTCTAAGTTTGTTTCATTGCTTCTAAAATGAAATGTATAATATGTAATTAACAATATATTACTATAGCTGAACTTGACTGTTGTAAACTGATATGCTTTATAAATACTATCTTTCCCCCAATCTGGTTACCTAGAACCATGCCTGACATGAAGTGATGCTCAATAACATGAAAGAAAAGCAGTGAGGAGAGAAAGGAAAGCAGGAAAGAACAGCATAGACATTATTAGGTGGCAAATTATGGCTTTGTGTGCTGTTTACTGGCTTCTCAGATAACCTGGCCATGTTTTTAAAAAGCAGAGCAGAATATTGTCAGAAATAGAGATTTTCAGCTCAATCCCAGGGAACATATTACTTAAAAAATATAAAATTACAGTCTAGACAGCTTCCAAAGTGAATAGTTTATATTTGGGGTTAGTGTGGTAGGACTAATATGGAGACTATAAAGTAACAAACTAAAGGTAAATAGGACTGAAACAGTCAGACTCATGGATCTGAGTGTCTTAAGATTAGAATAAATGTTAAAGTTAATTTCCCTGGCCTTCTGCCCTCTCCACCTTTTAATTTTGGAGTGGATGGTCATAAAATGGCAAGTGAGATTAATTTGGAATTAACTTCAGGCCTAGACTCAACATCCGACATTCTGGCCATGACAGTACATTATGTCTAGTGTAGTTAAGATAATTTCTGGCTCATTCAGTTCCTCAGGGTAGTGAGACTGGTGTTTAACTAATGTTTCTCATCTTGCAAACATTAGTGAGTCAATACTTGTCTCTCATCTCAATACTTGCCAATGGTTATTTGAACACTGAAGAGCTCACATTTGCCAGATTTTCTAATTTCAGAACCGGATCTCAGATATATACACATAGAACCATACACATACCCATACTACAAAAGCATGGTGTAGCCTCCCAACAGGAGTGAGAAATGCTTTAGTGTTATAATTTGGTTTGTCACACCAGAAGCCAAACAGAAATGGGATTAAACTTTGGACAGGAACTAAAACTTTGCTTTATTTTCACACAGTAGCACTTACATGAGGTACGCTTTGCTCTACCTATGCCATGTTGCTTACCTAAATGTAGAGTGGTGGTTGCCCACAATCTGTTGATTAAGGAGGCTGTGTCTCCCTTGCTTTACTCAGTAGTGAATGCCACGATAATATCCTCCAGGGAAATGACCATTTAGAAAGGATGTTTAACAAAGAAACAAAGTCTTGGATGATAGAGATTTTTGCTGTTCCAAATGCCCCATTCTTACTCTATTCTCTTTCCATCATATCTTCATTTCAGACCAGGCGCAACATTAACAACAAATAAGTCAGTTTTAGGGCGGAAAACAAAACCTTATTCAAGATACAATAACAATTTGGTGACAGCAACACTGTAATGATTCTGCTCCCAAGTATATAAGAAGTAAATGGAAGGTTATATCTTCTGACTTGAAAAAGCCTGCTATTTATAGAGCATTTATTTATGTCTGAAGCACATTTAAATATAAATTGCGATACTTAATGCCTAGTTTTATAACATGTCATTCACAATCTATTAAGTATTTTATTGCATGAATTGCATAAGAAACAGATTTATAGCCCTCAATTATGGCATTAATAAGGGATGATGAAATCTCACTGAAGATGTATTTCCCTTCAGTTTTTACAGAACTATATTGTTGCAGCAAGTGAACTAGATTTTTAATATTTTATTATAAGAAGACTAAAAACAAGTGTTCTGATAGGCAGAAGGTATAAGAAAAGTGTTAATATTCTCATTAACCATTATTGCTTTAAAACCAGTGCAGAAAAATTACTGAAAGCATATATTGGGCTTTGATAGTAAGATATTTTAAGTCAAATTGGAAAATAAAGTTATCTTTGGTCTTATGACATATAGTTGTGACTATTTCTAAAATGTTTCTGTTTATAGATAAGAGCCCAAGTACTTGCTGAATGTAATAATTTACTTTTTTGTTTGTTTCAGTCTAAAGGCATTCATCTCATGTTTTGTTTATATAAATTTTAAATGAATTTCAAGGTAATTTAGCATCTTCATCTTTTATTTGCTGAAGGTATGAGGTATGGGTCACTGAGTATAAAAGGGGCTATACACCTGCGCTAATGAAGACAGTGCATTCCAAAGCTACCCTAGTTAGTCAGAGATTTAATAATCAGAGATAAAATAATGCAAAAATAAGAAGGACCAAAGATGAGAGAGTTGAGGTTTCAGAAAAAAATCAGGGCTGAATAAAGTAGCACCTGACATAGAAGAGCATAGAAAGCATGTTTGGGAGGGAGCTGTAGGATCCAGGGAGTGGAGTACAGGAGTGGCTTTCCAGAAGTCAGGGAATTGTTGGCTTGCTCAGGTTTGGTGGTAGAAGGGGCCCACATGACCCTACTGACAAACAAAGTAGAAACTTCAAAACACCTTGAGCTTTCTGAGTCAAAAAAGAATGCTCTTCCAGTAACAAATATTAATATTGTTAAATGTAGTGCTGCACTTAGTGCTGCAACTTTTTATAATTAATTTCCTGCCAATGTTTTTGAGAATCTTAACTAGCAGAATGAGAGTTCCTAACTTCTCTGGGATATTATCTAGTTGAGTTCATATTTCCAGGGCAGAAATTATAAGGTTTTAAAGATTTTGTGGAGTCAATGAAAACTGGGTGAGATCTTGTGCAATCTCTTTCCCAGGAAGCATGCAGGGCAATGAAACAGCTCTACAATTGCCATTTATACACAGAAAGCAGAGCCCAGGTGTTGTAAAACCATCTGGCTCTGTTCCCTGTGTAGGAGTTATGCATGGGAGAGCTAGGAGGACCAATTTCATGGCTGATGTAAGAATTTCAATTCATTTAAAATGATTGAGTATAGTTCTTAAACTGTGATTTGCAACCAGTGCTTAAGAAATTGTCTCCATTCTCTATATTTATAAATGGTGTGCATTAATTACAATCTTATTTCTTTATTTAAGAGAATCAGACTGATATTTGTCACTAATATTTGCTTTGTGTCATTTATTAACAGAACAATAAATGCCTCCATTACTATTCTAAGTGTCTCATTTCCTTTTCTATGGACATTATCATTTTATTAGTCATTATTTATCTGTTTCAGACACATTTTCAAGACACTGATGACAGGATTTCATTATCAGCTAAGAAGTGTGCTGTATTTACCTCTTTATATACAATGTACGATACAACTGATCTGTGTAATGAATGGAAATAACTTAGAAAATCATGGAATTTAGCTGTGAAAGGAACTTTAGATATCATCTATTTGAAATTGAAGCCTCTGTTTTAAATATGAGTACATGGCAGCCCAGAAAAGTGAAACAACTTGGCCAATGCCATACAGTGAATTAACAGCAGTTCTAGGACTAAAACCTAGTAATATATGCATGAGACACATATTATGAGATAGACATCATTCTGAAGCTTTAAATATACTAACTAATCCCCATAACTATTGTATGAGCTAGGACTACCATTCTATAGATGAGGAAACAAGACAGAATAATTTTCTCAAAATTATCTAGCTAGTAAGCAGTAAAGCAAAGATTAGGACCATAATGGTCTGTCCTTAGAGCTTATCATATTTTAAGTTCATATATACTGACTTCAAGTCCAGTGTCCTTCCTACCACATTTCATATATTTTCAAGTTCATTATTTAAAATAAATTTATATTTTTTTCATTTAAAAATTATGGAAATATTTTTGTAACCTAAAGAAGGTAAGGATTAAGTAATATTCCATTTTAGAGATGAACAAGTTGGAGACAGAGAGGTGAACAATATGTCTAGTTCATCCAGTGAATTGATGGCAAGCTAGATCAAAACTGTTTTATTTTACCTACCACTTAAGTGTTAAGAAAAAATAACTGGTTGGCCTCTAATGCTAATGTCAACTCCTATCTCATTTTCTGTGTCTTCTCTGTCTTCTTTAGTTTCCCCAAACCAGGACTCATCTTCTTGCATAGAGATAATTTGTTTCTCCAGTTGTCACCCTAGCTCCCACAATAAAGTGCCCACAATAAAGTGGAGTTTAGTATAAAATCGCTCCATTTGGTCACTCTTCTACTCAGCAGGATTCTAATTTGCAACCAAGCACTTTTGTTGCTCATATTGAACCAAGGGCAGAGCCAGTGTTTCTACTGCATTTTCACAGTTTCCAAGATCTATACTTTATTTCTCTGTGCTGGCCATGGAATAGTCAAATTTTGAACTCAAGTAACCACTTGTGCCATAGCCATATAACTGGTCATCTATTAGGTACTTGATTCTGAAAGCCTCTTTGTAATCTATATAAAGTCTTCATCCCTTTGTAAACAAGGCAGTCCCTGTGTTGTCCTCTTCTAACATTCTGGGATAAGAAGAGCATGAGGTCATGTATGCTAACTGAAGGCTGTAGTATTGTAAATAGAAGCCATTAATAGGATTATGATTATTCTTCTAGTAACTTTCAGAAAGTGAAAACCATTCTAGAGGAACAGAGCTGACCCTAGACTAATCCCCTACCTCTTGCCTTCTAACTCTCATGGTATCTTACACACTTTCCATTATCTTTGTAGCAAAATTCCTTTCAGTAATAAAATACTATAAAGTACTTTATACTAAGGTGAAGATGAATGTTAAACAATTTTCCATTTTAATTATATTACCATATGTTAATGCAAGGCACTATTTTATCAAAAGAAGTGATTTTAAGGGGAGGCTAACAATATCAGTTTTTATTTGAATGTAGGAGAGATTTTGTGGAGGGTAAGATATCCTTAAATCTCATGCTACGTTTAACTAGAAGTAAACATGTTCTGAAATAATTCTGTTCCTGAGGAGGTAATAGTATCTGTGTTTTTTTTTTCTGCCTTTATATTTTTTTTTGTAAAGACAAATAATATGACCCAAGAAAGAGTAATCATTTCTATTTCTATTTACTCTCTGCCTTAAATACATTATCTAGAAGAAATTTGACCTAAACGTTCAGGACTGCATGAGCCATTAATTATTAAGCTGCACTAGTTTGTTCAACCCCATGACTAGGGGAAATAAAAGCAAAAGAGATACTGACATTTTCACAAAAGTGACAGCACCTCAGAGAAGTATCAACTGTGACTGAGAAAAGACATGAGCAAATCACCAGAGTTGTCCTAAGTTTACATTTCCCCTATCATCTAAATAAGAGCATCAGATACCAGGGGTGGAGTAGGGAAGTATGAGAAAATACTGGAGCAGTGTTAGATGTAAAAGATGTTGGGTATCATTTGAAAGTTTGCATACAGCTACATAATATTGGCCATTTCTCCATTGGGTGTATGTATTTCCAAGCACTGTACACTCCTTATCTCTTTGGATCCTGTCCATACTGATGATGTTATTAGCTGTTTCTGACAGCCAGATTTCTACCATTTACTAGCTTGAGTAAATTCCTTTGCTCTCAAAACTCAAGTTTCCACATGAGTAAAATGGGAATAATAATTGGTGTACTTATATCAGAGGGTAATTATAAGTGATGCAAGGAGATAACACATGTAAAATGTTTAACACATTTTCTGGCACATGAATATTTTATAAATGCTATTTATATTGTTACAGTTGCAATTTTGCTTATTAACAAAGACACCAGAAGGTTAAATAATTTCACTCCTCATACTTTTAGTTAATAGTGGAATCAGGACTATAGTTTAATCTTTTATACCTCACCAAATCCTTTTGCTTCTCCTCCTGGAAGTTGTATTTTCCAGAATAAAGAATTTCCTTCTTTACTGCAGCAGCACCTGCTGCTCACTCTCTTGTTTTACTTTAACTCAGGAGTCCTTCTCCACCCCCTGTTGAGTGAGGAACTCTATTTCTCTTGTTAATTGGTAGAGTGGTTGCCTATTGAGGTCAGTGTTATTGATAGCATCTGCTTCCGCAGAGAATCAGTGGGCCCTCCATCAGTATTAGTGCCTCAAACTGCCATGGGGCTCCACATGCTATGACAAGGGATGTCACAGGTAAAACAGATTCAGTGTTGCTGGACAAGCAGGGAGTGATGTAGAGTGTACGAAGGTCAAAAGGGAGTGGAAATGTGATGCAGGTTTTTACTGCAGCTGATAGGCAGTTCTTTGCTAATGGAGAAAGACTAAACAAAAGTAGAATTTCTCTTTCACACCTTTTTTTCTTATAGTTTTCATTCTTTTTATTTAAAATTTTTAAGGACTATTATTTTTAGAGCAGCTTTAGGTTAACAATAAATTTGAGAGGAAGATACTCTTTGCCCCTACAGATGCATTATCCACCATTATCAACATTACTCACCAGAATTTTATGTTTTTACCAAGGGTGAACCTACACTGACACATCAAGATCAACAAAAATTTATAGTTTACATTATTGTTCACTCGATGTTATACGTTCTGTGGCTTTGGACAATTGTCTAATTGTATAACATCATATATTTTCACTGCCCCAAAAATCTTCTGTGCTCTACTTATTCATCTCTTCCCCCATTTCCATCATGCAACCCCTGCCAATCACTAATCTTTTTTTATTGTTTCTATAGGTTTGCCTTTTCCAGAATGTCATGTAGTTGAATCATACAGTATGCAGCCTTTTCAGATTGGCTTTTTTTTTCCACTTAATAATATGCATTTAAGGTTCCTCATATCTTTTCATGGCTTGATAGCTCATTTCTTTTTAGTGCTGAATAATATTTTGTTGTCTGGATGTACCAGAGTTTATCTATCTGCTCACCTATTGAAGGTTATCTTGGTTGCTTCCAAGTTTTGGCAATTATGAATGAAACTGCCATAAACATCTAGGTGCAGGTTTTTGTAAAGACATTGTTTTCAACTCTTTTGGGTAAGTACCAAGCAGTTCGATATCTGGATTATGTATAAGAGTATGTTTAGTGTTATAAGAAGCTGACAAACTATCTTCTAAAGTGGCTATTCCATTTGGTAGTCCCACCAGCAGTGTATGAATGTCCTATTGCTCCACATTCCTGCCAATATTTGGTATCATCAGCATTGTGGATTTTGGCCATTCTAACAAGTGAGCTATGTCACTGTTGTTTTACCTCACATTTCTTTGATGATATATGATGTGGAACATCTTTTCATACACTTATTTGTCATATGTATATCTTCTTTGGTGAGGTGTCTAGCCCATTTTATAATTGAGTTATTTGTTTTCTTATTGATGAGTGTGAAAAGCTTTCTGTATATTTTGGATAAGTTTTTTTTTTCCAGATGTGTCTTTTGTAAATATTTTCTTTCAATCTGTGACTTATCTTATAATTCACTTGACATTATCTTTGGTAGAGTAAAAGTTTATAATTTTAATTAAACTTATCAATTATTTCCTCCATGGATCATGTCTTTGGTTTTCTCCTTTGTTAACTTCTAGGAGTTTTATAGTTTTGTATTTCACTTTTAGGTCTATGATCTCTTTTGAGTTAATTTCTGTGAAGAGAGTAAGGTCTGTGTTTAGATTCATTTTTTTTTCTACATGTAGATATTCAGTTGTTCTAACTCTATTTGTTAAAAAAACTATTTTTGCTTCATTGAATTGCCTTTGCTCATTTGTTAAAGATCAATTGGCTATATCTATGGGATCTATTTTTGGGCTCTCTATTTTGTTCCGCTGACCTCAGTCTATTTCACCAATACCACATTGTCTTAATTACTGTAGCTTTATAGTAAGTCTTGGAATCAGGCCATGTCATTTCTCCAGCATGGTCCTTTTCCTTCAATACTGTGTTGGTTATTCTGGGCCTTTTATATCTTCATGTAAGCTTTGGAATCAGTTGTCCATGTTCATAAAATAGCTTGCTGGGATTTTGATTGGGATTACATTAAATCTATAGATCATGTTAGGGAGAACTGGCATCTTGACAATAGTGAGTCTTCTTATCCATGAATATGGAATACTCTCCATTTATTCAGCTCTTTTTTGAGTTCATTCATTAGAATTTTACAGTTTTCTTGTCTAGATCTTGTACATATTTGCCAGATTTATAACTAAGTATTTCATGTTTTTAACTGCTAATATAAATGGTGGTATGTTTTTAATTTAAAATTCCACTTGTTCATTGTTGTTATATATGAAAGCAATTGGCTTTTTTATCTTAAACTTTGTCTTGCAACCTTACTATATAATTGCATATTAGGTTCAGTTAGGTCCAGAAGTGCTGCTTCCTTTCTTAAACAGCCTTCAAATGATTAATTTTTGGTCAGTCAAGTTAGATATATATACAGAAATCCCATAAATCAGTGAAACAAAGTACCCAGAGAGAATCACTTTTAAGCTTTTATTGAATGCCTACTTTAATAATGCCTTATGTTTCAGTGAAGGAAGATTCTTGGGGCCATGTGTCATATGTCACAATGACCTTGTTACTAATAACCAGATGTAATATCCCAATATCCCAAAGAAGAAAAATAATAATTATGGTAATATATACATATCAAATTTCCAGTCAATATAGAATATCACCATTTCAAGGAGAGAACAACCACTACTCATTTAGGTTGGAATTTCAGGGGGTTTTAAAATTTAATTAAAAAAAATTAAAGTCTCTGGCTTCTATACATTCAGAACCATTCCTGACACTTTAAAAAAAAATAGATAAAATATGAGGCATGAACCCTGAACTCAAAACATTCACAATTTTCTAATGTTAATTATTTTGAAATGATAAGGGAGGAGTTAGGTCCTAAAATTCATAATACTGACTATGAGTGTATTACGTGCTTAAGAAATAAAACAAATGACATAATTTCATGGTTGAAAAGTTATTTGAAAAGATCAAATAGTTACTTGTAATAATACCCAAGTAAGTTCTGGCTATTGTAATTGTGAATCATTGGATTAGTACTTAGAATATGTCTGGCTCAGTTTACCTTCAGGGCTGTGGTCTATCTCCCAGGTGTAACTATATAATGTTATTTTTAATATATATTTTTTGAAATAAGTTGAATTAACTAAAATTTATTAATTTCCTTCATATTTTAGAAGAAAAGTTCACATCTCGAAGTATAACAGCAGAGGGGGCTATGAAAACTTGTAAATTTATTATTGTCTTCATTTACTGAGGGAGATAGCTCGAATGGTGACATTGGATGCATCTGTAAAATTAAAGCATGTATCTCAGTAGTCTGTTCTTATCATTTTCTTTTCAAACTTGACTCTTATTTCTTAAACCTAACAGGTCCTAAGTCCTCACCTTCTTATATTTCTTTGGTCATTATGTTAAGCATCTTGATTACAAAAAAAAAAAGTCATACTGACTTTTTTTATAGCCAGTTTAAAAGTAAGAAATTCTGTCAGTAACATACACATTTCCAAATATCTAGGGATTTCATAGTAGGAACATAAAATTTTACCTTATCATTGGTTTTAAAGATATAACTCTGGTGCATTTCTCAACCCTTTAAAATCATTGAGGTGATTTAAAAATTTATTTTTTCTTTTATTTAAATTTTCTCTTCTCTTCTCTCTTTTCTTTTCTTCTTTTCTCTTCTTCTTCTTCTTTCTTTCTTTTTTTTTTTTTTAGGCGAGGCAACCCTTGGTTGACCTCACAGATTGCAAGAACCTTGTCAGCTTACAATTCCCCTCCCTCCTTTTTTTTACACCTACAGCACCTGATCTTCCTAGGTGGTCTCTCATCCAAATACTAACCAAGCCTGACCCTGCTTAGCTTTTGAGGTCAGATGGGATTGTGCTTGTTCAGGGTAGCATGGCTATAGACTTTAAATTATTTTCTTGCTATATCTCTTTTATCATGAAAAACATTCTGAAACTGATCAGGTGAGCAATGTCTGATACTAATTAATTAATTACACTAGAAATATTGTACCTAAATCATGAGCATTAATATTATTAGATGTGCTGGGCAATTCATCAGAATAAAAATTTGGAAGAGTGTCTAGATCCTTTTAACTGCTGGAAACTAGAGAGATCCAAGACTGAGGTCATAAAAGGTAAATATAAAATTATTTGTTAGTATAGATATAAACAGATGGCCCCCTAGAGAGCCATGAGGTTCAGCTTCCTGCCTCCACGTTGAAGAAACTTTTAATCATTTCTGGCAGGTGATTATTTTCTTAGAAGTTCTATGGAATAAAATATCCCAATTTCCCTTTATAGATTGGATGTTGCTATGATAGAAAGCCTGTATTGGGGGTTAGGATTTTTTCTAACTGAAAGTATTGATCTCTTTCTTGATCATCTAATTTGATTTAATTCTAATAAGTGCCAGGTAGTGTTTTGGGTACTTGGGATAAAATGGAACAAAAGAGATAAGATACTTGCATCATGTATCTTATAGCTACTTCTCTTCTAATGGGGTAAAATAGAAACTAAATACATAAACAAATAAAGTAATTTTAAATTATAATAATTGGTCTGAAGTAAAAGAATACATTGTTGGACACAGAGAAGCTTTAGATAAGTTGGTTAGGTATGGCTCTGTGAGGAAGGGACATTTGAGGTGATATACATGAATAAAGAGAAAGATAAAATGGACTAAATTATTTCTGAGGTATGACCTTGGATAAGCTTGTTAGCCTCTGGACACCGTTTTCTGGTTATATTGGCCATCATCTGTTTTTGTTAGAAGATTAAGTTCTAATGAAAATTTATCACCATTGGGCAAAGTTTAACTTTATTTCCCAAGCTGAGTATTTTTAAACTGGATTGTCATTTGACATCTCTGGAGGGCATTTGGAATTCTGGTGAGTTCTCATTGGTAAAGATATCAGAGAACAGCTTGGGAGAGCAGTCAGGCCTGGCTTCTCACCATGCTCCTTGTTCCACCTACAGGAGGTAATGCTCTTAAAATAAGGTAGCCTCATGCTTGAAGGGCATTATTTAACCCAACCAGGCTGTGGTTGACAATCTAACAAGTTATTTCCCTGTCTATCTGTATAATGATTGATTCTTTTACCCACAGCCAGATGAAGACAGATGGCAATCTCATCTTTTCACTGAGGTTGATGACATGGTAAAGGTGACAGATACTAGAGCATAAAACTGGCTGACTCCTGGGACAGGTCATTAGAGCCCTATAGTCAGGCTTAAG
Organism: Macroglossus sobrinus; assembly: GCA_004027375.1. Classification (NCBI taxonomy): domain Eukaryota; kingdom Metazoa; phylum Chordata; class Mammalia; order Chiroptera; family Pteropodidae; genus Macroglossus; species Macroglossus sobrinus. Next base: position 189,854 of record PVKZ01002641.1, on the reverse strand, counting down.
AGAACATTCAGGGTAGGTAAGAAGCTGATCCTTAAGTAGAATTGGCTTATGGAATAAAGCTTTAAGCAACACATCTTGGTAACACAGGTACATTCTACTCACTGAAGCCCACTAATCCTACCCTATAGTTTCTTATTACTTTCTTTGAAAAATATTTTTTCTATGTTCCATGCAAATTAAATCTGAAAGATAAAATAATGTTCTGGGGAAAAACAAAGGTTGGAGGAGCTTAACTGATACTAAATTATGCCTCTTCTCTGAGGAAAGGCTAAATGCTCAAGAGAAATTCTGTAATTAAGAAATCTATTTAAGTTTGTTTTACCAGCCAGCCTCAAGCTTAGTCAACTGTGTAAACTTATTTTTTTCCCTCATAGAACATCTATTAGTATCTTTTTGAAAGGACACCCATTTAGAAACATTGCTTCAGAGAAAATATTTTAAAAGATGCATGATGGAAAGTTGACTGGTTGGTAGGAGATAATTGTCAGCAATGAGTATGTTTGTTTAAGAAAAGGTAGAGCAAGCACACTGACATTGTAAAAGTTTTATCAAATATTTCAATAAGCTATTTTCTAAGACAGGAGTATGACTGAGATTATGAAAGAAATCTTATATGTAGATCCCTGGTAAGGTCTTTTAAAAATGTTTGCTTAGTTTCAGAATGACCATGTAATCTTATTAGAATGGGTGTGCAATTAGAAGCTTATAATTACTAAATATTTCTTAAGTTCTTTAATCTTTAGTGCCAGAATATGATGACAGGACAAGTTCTCAAAGGAACAGAAAATGCTTCTAGCTTTCTGCTGCTGTATTGGAAAATCAATTCATTCTTAATGGCTTGCAAGTGATTTTTACTTCTAGAATGCTTCAAATTTAGACTTATAATTTTGAAAGTTTCAAATTTTTATATTAGGTAGTAATGCAGGAAACAGCTCTTCTTTAATACTAGCACACCTTTTTTTTTTTTTTCCTAAATGAAAATGTACTTCTGGGAAATATATACTCAAATTGCATAATTCAGATTTCTTTAGACCCTAGTCTCTGTTCTTTTATCTTTGTCATTGCTTTCTTGAAGTATTTTAAAAACTTGGCTCTGAGACTGATCTCCCTCATTGTTATCTGGGTGTTCTAAATAGTAACTCTGATAGTTACCTAGACACCATTGATCAAAGGATGTCTGGCCTTCAACATGATTACATTAAGATTGATATTAGTTTTAGTGGAGATTGGATCTTAGGGCCAGAGGTACAATCATTTCTTTTTTAGTCTCTTAGTTTTTAAAATATAATTCATGATTTTTTTTTTTTTTTTTGCCAGTGAGTCAATTCAACCAATGGCTAAAGAAAATTGTTAAAGCTAAAGTGACATAGAGAAATTTGGAAGTTAAAATGCATTGCTCTCCTTTCATTTAGATTATAAAACTTTAAGTAGCAGTGTAAAATTACTTAGATCTCTTTACACCCAATTTTATCTTTGGCTCAGTTTTCTGCATTTAGCATGAGGAGTAGAGAAGAAGGAAGAGATATCCAATTACTATCAACAAATCTTTATAAAGATCTGATAATACTTTGAAGAACTGATATGAAAAAGCAAATTTTAGTTATTTGTCCTCATACTGTTCCAACTCTGTTTTTTGGTATTTACTAATATGAATTTTCTCACTCAAGAATGATGACCTGTTATATCCTAGTTTTAAAGATTTTTATAAACAGTAAACTAATTTCTGTCACCCTTTCTGCCATCAACCCCGTTTTGCTATTGTTCCATCATCAAAAATTGCCTTCAGATCTGAAAAAGGTTTGTTCTGTTTTTTTTTGATCTGTATTTCTTGTTCACTTGAAATGTGCTTCCATACACTATGGTTTAAGGATAACATAATTTTGTTTGTTTGTTTGTTAAATGACTCTGTGGCCCAACCTGAGAATTTTCTTTCAAAAAGAATAATCCTCTCTCATAAGTTACAGACTGTAGATTGTAAATGTTTTATGAGGCTTTGTTACTCTCTGCCCTATCCCCAGTCCTGGTGCCAGCTCCAAGCTTTCTTCACAACTTAGGAAAATTAGAAACATCCAAAGATAGCTGGGCCCAAAAAAATTGGAAGTTGAATTGAGTCATTAGTTCACCATCAAACTATCAAGTTTCCTCTTTTTAGACCCTTTACATCTTTTCTTATCTTTTCAAAACCACTGGTGCCCAGTGTAGGTCTATAATCTATTTCTGAAAGGTCGCAGAGAACGCTCCAGAAATCAAGAAGCCCTAGGGCCATACAGCATCATATTGTCTTTGTTAAGAATTTATGAACACTTGAGCACTATTGCTTTATTTTACCATTCAGCACCTCATGCAAACTATTTAAAATAAAAAAAGAATTATAGTTGACCTACAATTTTATGTTAGTTTCAAGTGTACAATGTAGTGATTACATAGTGATTATATATGTGTATTTTTTAAAAACTATTTTTTAATTTATACACACACACACACAATTTTAAAAACTAAAATGTGCTTTTTAAAGTTGTCTTTCACTAGCTGAGGGGTAAGACAAGAAACAGTTTTATGACTCTTACTATATGCTTTGTGGCAAGAATGCTTTTGAGGACAGGGGTCATTACATTGCATAGTCATCTCTGCAAGGAATCCTAGGAGATATTTCTGTCTGACTTTACCCTCCAGGATCATTATGGGGCTTTTGAACAACTGAGCTGTTCCTATGATATAGAAACTGTGATTGTGTAGCTCACCATGATGTTTTTCTTTTAGAGTAGACTACTGAAAACTTCAGAGTCAAACTTATACTTTCTAGGGCAAATATGTTTGTTTCGTAATATGTGTTTTTAAATTAAACTTATTCCTAATTAAATTCTACACGCTTATCCTCGTTTTGAGTTCTTTTTAAATTTTTTTTCCCTGTATGTTATCTTGCCCAGTTCATGTAAGGAGTCTTAAATTCTTTCTGGAACAATATGGAGAGTAAATAAATAAATAAGAGCTATTCTACATTTTAGCTCTTCCTCTAGTTCAGGAGTCATTGCAGTGAAGAATGTATTTTGTCTTTTTAGTTACTTTTTTCCCCTTTAATCTCCCCCCTCTTTAGGTGAGTCTCTTAGTACCTAGCCTTTAATCTTTTTCTTCACTGTTTATCATTTTTGATGTTACAGTGTTATTATTGTTATTATTATTCTTATTGTTGTTTTGAGAGTCCACTACTGACAAGGGCACAGCATAAATTTCCACTTCAAAAACAGTTCCCATTCAAAAGAACATAGATAAATATAACTCAAGTAAGCTAATAGAATAGGCTTGTAACTTTTAGAGGGTGAAAACCACTGAGAATCCTATGCTTTCTCATGCATATGGTGACAAGATAAAACAGACTATGTTTTAAAACTGTGAGTAGTGATGTTCTTCTTACTGATTAAGTATCCGTAATTCCAGTTGACTTTATTAACCCTATCTGAAAGTACACTTTGAAGTGCTAGAACTAGGTTTATAAAATTGCACTCTTGAGTACCACTATGCCAAACAATTTGTCATAGTGTGCTGTGGTGTACATCTTTGCCTAATGTTAAAAAAAATTTTCAACTTCAATTTGGATTGATTTTTATGCCAAGAATATTATTCTCTGGCTTTCAGCTGGCATCAGCCTAATAGGCAGCAAGATGATAGGGATAATGTTGAGGGAATGCATTTAGAAGCTATGATCAAGATGATTCTAACTATAAGTAGACCTGTGGGTAACCATCTTTTTAAATATTCTACTCCCTTTTTGACATTCATTAGAGTTATTTTGTCCCTTTAAAGAAGATGTATAGTTCAAAGAATATGTGAGGCATAGAAAATTTAGTAACAATGAACTCTGAGAAGAAATGAGAGTTTAGTAGACAGAAACAGCTTATTTCTTGATTAATATACCCAACTAATTTTCTAAACCAGAAGTCTTTGATTATCTTTAATTCTTTTTCCTCACTTCCAGCCCACAATCATTGTTAAACACTGTTCATTTTGCCTCTTTACATCTTTTGAATCTATTTAGCTTCTTTAACTCAACCCCTTCCCCTCCCTTTCTTCATTTATGAAATATGTTTCAATCACAGCTTTATACTCTGCTTTACCCTCCCAGATCTAATCCAGCTGCTTCTATTAAGCAAAGCAGTCACTGGGGCTAGCAGTAATTGAACCTTGGCCCTGGGGAAATCCAGACAAGGATAGCTGGAAACAGTTTTTTCCTTCATTGGCCAAAGCTAATGAGTTTCAGGAAGAAGACCTGAATGTAACAGATCTTAGACCCTTGACAGAAGGTTAATATCAGTCCTGTGTGAGCTCTCCTGGTTTCTTTATAACTCAAGAAACCTACAAGTAAAGGAATGGTAAACTGAGTTCTTCCACTCTTGAGGTGGGAATATGAAAAGAAACTGGGGAAGAGGGTAGCTCCCTCATGTTATCTGTTGAGGAACAGAAAGCCATTCTGCTACTACACTATTGGCCCATAGGAATATGGAAGACTTTGCCTTTTGCCACTTATAGACTTACTACTAGTTAGGATGCTCCAACCATACCTGAGCACCAGTGAGCTAACAGAGAAGATAAATTTAGGGGCACCTAGAAGCCAGGGAGAGGAAGATCTGCTAAAAGAGACTAATGACAATTTAATAAGCAAAATCATGAGCACATTTACAGAGATTGAGATATAGCAAACTAACAAACAAACAAACAAACAAACAAACAAAGCAAACCAAAACCCAATCTGTAAATTTAAATATTGCCCTATTTTAGAATAAATTTTTAGTTGTATTTCACATTAATACCTTGGAAGATGAAGTGGAATAAATATCTCAAAAGCATGATGGAAGCAGGACTTAGAGGATGTACCTATGAACAAACATGCGAATAACCACTGTTTCAGAGAGAGAATCATATAAGACGAGAAAATTATTTAACCAAATCATAGGGAAAAAAAAGTCCTCACACTGAAAAAATACTTCAGTTTTAGATTGAGAGAATGCACCAAGTTTGAATGGGAAAAGATATATTCTGGCTTGGCTTGACAAAATTCTGAATTTTGTTCAGTTGTCACAACACAATTTACTGAGGAGACTGTTACTTCCCCATTTTATATTCTTGGTTCCTCACAAATTAATTTCTGGGCTCTTCATTCTGTTCCATCGATCTATTTGTCTGTTTTTGTGCCAGTACTATACTGTTCTAATTATTGTAGCTTTGTAATATAATTGGAAAACAGTATGATTTCTCAAGATTGCTTTGGCTATTCAGAGTTTAGAAGCAGATTCTTTTATCAAATCTCAGAAGAGCTAACCTCTAGTAGCTAACAAACATGAAAAATGTTTGAGCTCATGAATACTTAGGGAAATGCAATTAAAACCACAATTAAATATCATTTCACACTCATCAAATTTGTCTTAATATAAAAATTTAACTATAACAAGTGTTTGTGAAATGTGCAACAAAAATAACATATAATTTTCAGAGTGCATACTGATAAACTACCTCATTTAATAATTAAGCAATGAGTTCAAACCCTAAAGTCTGGTACCTACATTTTTAGGTATATTATTTTGAAAATTTCTCATGTACCCAGAAGGAGAAGAGCACAAGAATGATCATGGCATCATCACTTATAATTATAGAAATTTGGAAACAATCTGAGTGTTTCTCAACAAAAAAGAGACAGACTATGCTAAATTATATAATATGGCAGATAAAATAAATAAATTAGAACTGCAGGGTTAAATATTGATGAATTTCAAAAACAGTATAGTACAAAAATTTTAAGCTGAAGGAAAATATATATGCAACATTATTCAATTTATATAAAATTGAAAATTATGAAAAATAATACTTCATATATTTTAAGAATAAGTGTAATAATAAAAGCATAAGAAAATGTATTGAAATGATATACACAAAATATATGATAGTAGTTTATTCCAGGAGTGAGGAAAAAAGACATGACTGGACACGATTGGGGAGAGGTATACCTCGGGTTTTAACTATATTGTTAGTATGTATTTTTTATGGTAGATATTATGAATCTTTATCACTTTTGTATGTATATGGATGTCTGAAATATTTAATAATACAATTTTAAAGGAGAGATATATTTTATCATATACATTTTAAATTTCTTCATATGGCAAAGATACTATAAACAAAGTTAATAAACTAGCAGTAGCTTTGTAAAGTATATTTACAACAGAGATAACAAGGGATTAACACATTATATAGAAAGAGTCCTTACAAATTGACAATGAAAAGATACAAACAACTCAATAGAAATCTGACAGTAATAAATGAATACTCAGTTAACAAAGGGTAATTCAACAAACACAAGATGATTATACTCAGAAGTGATCAGGGAAAATGCAAACTAGATAACAATTGAATGTTATTTTATCATCAAAAACTAGCAAAAAAAAGAGTAATATGATTTGCTGGCAGGCATGCAGCAAAAATAGTAGTTTTATGTATTACTGATGGAAATAATTATTATAGTCTTTTTAGAAATCACTTTGGCAATATTGGAAGAGCTTAAACAAGAAAAATGTTATAAAAAGAAAGAAAAAAGAATAAATTATCTGTATATATATCTTACATAAAAATTATGTATACATACGTACATACACACACATATATATATACACACACACATATCACATCACAAAACAAGTATGGTATAATTACAACAACAAAAGCAGCAATGGCACAACCATATAACAAAACAAAACCATTCCAATTTTACTACACATTTCTTGATTGATTTTGGACAACCTCTCTCAGATTCACTGTTCTAGCTAAAAATAAAATAGAAAGGATTATTGGATAAGACAGGTTAAGCTCATTTATTCAGTGGTTAAATAAAAGAAAACAAATTCTAAAATATTGGTAATTTAACAAACTCATGTCTTTACTCTGTTCTCAATACATGCCCTTCATTGGTCAGTAGAAGACTCTGCATGTTGCAGTCACTCAAGATCCAGTGAGACTGGAGCTTTTTTCTTTTCTTCTTCTTTTTTTTTTTACAAGTGCTTTAACCATCCATTAAAGTTGGGAAAGAGAGCAAGCAATGGGGTTGAGTGGGGAGTGGGAGGTTAATTTTTGGCATCACATCAAAATTTAAATTCTTTGGCCTAGAAGTGACACATTCTCTTTTCTTGTACAACCTAAATGACCTGAACTAGTGACACACACACACACACACACACACACACACACACACACACACACACATACATACAAAGTATAATATTTCCCTGGAAATGGGGTTTGGGGAGACTTAAACAAGAGGCCAAATGGGTGAGCATTAGAAATTTTTACTAATTTTTATAAGGATTAAATGAGAAAAGGTGCTCAATGATTTTTAGCATTTTTTTATTACCCTTTATTTTTAATTTTTCTTTATTTTCTTGCCTGTACAATCACATATTACCTATATTCTCTCACAAATCCAGTCCAGTCTTTTGCTAGAAATATTATTTGAAAAGAGCTTTGATCATGTCATTCCCTCACACTAAACATTTTATTGAGTCCCAGTCCTGAGAAAGTTCCCATTACTTAGTGTGATATTCTAGATATTTCAGTCTATAACTTAAGTACATATAGGAAATGCCTGCTATTCACGATTGCCTTAAATCTCTTGATATTCACTTCGTATATTAATATTTCATACTATGGATTCTGCCTTCCTAAAAATAATATGCAACAGCCTATGTTTTGCAGTTTCCCTTCCAGCTAGTGTGAAGACATACCCACCTGGGTTTCTAATTTTGATTGGATATACTGTGCATTCTATGGATAGCAGCTAAGAATCTTGACGAATGAGGTATATTTTCATCATCATCTACTGACAATCTTTCCATGTGTCTTGTGTTTAGAGTGGATAGTTATCAGTCTTACATAAGGGAATTCATATGAAAAATAAGTAGGTTTATTTTTGTCCTTTTGAGAGAATGAAGAAGAGATCATAAGATTAAAGGTTTTATTCCCTATGATACAAAATTTAGCAGGTCTGTCAGATTCCATTTGTAAGATTCTTTATGCAATAAGTTTTTGAATAAACATTACTGGAACAAATGGACATGCAAAAGTATAGTTACTGGAATAAAATTATTTTAACAGATGTTCTGAATGCTGGGGATGACCGACTAGCTTGGGCTCTGGTTTTGGGGCCAGAGTCTGAATTGTATCTCCAGGAAAAGGATGGATCACATAATTAAGCTCAGGCTATATACAGTGGAAGAACTCAAAGGAACAAATTACCTAATGGAGAAAAATTTCCTGCTGTGCAATGCTATCCATTCTTTCTGCTGTTACCAAATCTTGAGCAAAGTTCCTACACTCATGAATACTATTCACTTCTTGTGGTGAATGTCCATAAAACTGAGTTAAGTGTACAAATTAACATACATACTGAACAAAGACCACATGCATGGAGGTAACCCAGAAACTGAGAGACCAGTATGAAAAAAGAACAGTAATTTACTGGAAAAGTAGAGATGGTATTGAACTCACATAGGCTATGAAACAAGACATTTCATTCAAGTTTGATTCAAGCTGGAAGTTTCTAGCTATATATGAGTTATGGTGTTGGCTTCAAGTAATTCATAGTTGAGTATGGATACATAGGGTAAGCGAGTCACAACACAGTACTATAGTAGATGGAAGTGCTATAGTAGATGGAAGGGCCACGTGCTTGGGAAGATTGAGGGAGCCAAAGAATATCTGTCTGAGGTGGTGATAAGAGTTGGTTCCGAAGGGTTTGGGGATGTAGAAAAGGGAGGTGAGCATTGCAAGAGAAATTGAATCACACATTTCCACTTGGGAAAATTTAATTGCCCCTCATATTTTGGGAGAGGTCAAATACTTAATAAATTTTTAAAAATAATCTAAAACTAATTTGAGCAGGTAAGAAACTGTCATTTTCTTTATGGAATTTATAATCTAATGGACAAAGTGGAGAATGCTATAAAATGTACAAAACTATATACACACAGGGAAACATAAAAAAATTAGAAGGAAAAAAGGAGGGTTGAAAAATAGAATTACTATTTTTATCGAGTCCAGTTTTTAATTTCTGGGCTTTTCTTATAGTATCTTTTGAGCACTGGGCTTTATCTGACTTCTTGGCTTCCTGTGGGGATAGAACATTTTCCTCTGTCTTTTTTATCTGTGAGATGATCTGAAGCTAGGGACCTGGAAGGAAATGATTAATGCTTTTGTTGTTCTTTCTGGTTAGACCAGTTTGAATTTGCCAATTGGAGCTGCAGGATGTAGTCTCTGACCTTTTCTAAATTTTAGTATCTTCCTAAGAAAAGAATTTTTTCTTCATCTATGTATGTCTCAAGAATCGTCTTTCCATCCTCAATTTAAAATTTTAGCTTAAAAATATTCTAAGATATAGTTTAAGACATAAACCCAAGGTTTTCATCATATATAGTACTTTTTAAACTTAAATGGGCATGAACTGCCTGATAAAACACAGATTTTATTTCAGTAGATCTGGAATAAAGCTTCAGATTCTGTATTTCCTAAGCTCCCTGGTGATATGGATGCTGCTGGTCTGTGAACTGCACCTACTGCAAAGTCACCAAATAGGTTACTATGATAATTAAATAGGTCAGATCCAGATGCCGGAATCTGCCTTGAGATTTTAGGGCAGAATTCTTGCTCCCTTATTTTTTCTCTACTAAGCTTGATAGACTCTGAAATCAAGCAATTAAAAAAATTTTCTTTATCTAAAAGCAAGGAGATTTTTTTTAGAGCCCTTTAATCAATATTAGATTACTTCTGCATCATGAGAACTACTATACGTACGTCTCACACATCTCAAAAACAGTCACTGTAAAGAAGACGTAAGAAAGAACTCTCCCTTCCCTCACTGCATACATTCTAACTTCAACACATTATATATGAGAAGATGGAAGTGGTGGATAAAAATATCTGTGAGAGTTTTCTGCTTAGCTTACCTATTTCTCTCAATGTCTACCCTAAATTGTTTATTTGAACTCATTCTCTTTTTGTGTGTTAACTAAACCTGATTTATTTTAATTTCCCAATCCAGAATTTTCTTAATATCTTCCTAATAATCTTATTCCCTCACACTAAACATTTCATTGAGTCCCACTTATTCCCCCACTTGAGAGAGGAAAGGAGGTATCTGAAAAAATACAAAGGAAAGGGCCTGTAGAAATAACTGATTTAGTTGGTTAAAATTGTTCTTTCCCCCAATGCCTGCCCAGTGCTCTTCAACTTTCAGGTTTTCCCATAGCCACCTCCCCCACCTCAAGGACTTTCCAGTGTATGCTTGTTGATTGATAGTTTGTCAATCAAATAATGTTCTTCCTTAACTTTGTAGTTGTGTAGGAATAACAAGACTGTGTAAAATTGTTCATTATGTTACAATTAGAGTTTAGCTGTGGATAAGAATTTGCTGAGCAAGTTCTATCTCTCTGTTCAAGAATTCTATAATGGTACTGATAATGTCAAGGTCGCCAGTTTTACAAAATAAATGACCTGTAAGACCAGTGGTCTGGAAATTCCTTCCCACTTGCAGCCCCCTACCTGAAGTTTTTCCTCTCATCCTGGGTCATGAAATACATGTGAAACCTCAGACAAAGGAATCACATGTTCCTTGCATTAACATTGCAAAGGTATATAAGCTGCAAGAAATCTAACTAAGGGGAAATAGTACTTTGGGTGTGTTGAATGCCCAATGTGCTCCATTGGCTTTAAATCCTCCTTTTTCTAACAAAATTGTCTGAGCGTCCAATTTCCTCTGTTGGGTGTTGCTTCCTGCAACACACTCACAAAAATTCAAGGTGCTATGAGAGTGGCATTTAAATGGAGATTTGATAGCATAAGCTAGCCAAGACACTGATCAGAAGGGAAGGGGACTACATATGTTTTTCCTGAGATGAGAGGGAGAACATTTCACTGAAGAACTCAGAAAAGGTTAGTGTGGCTGGAGTGTAGAGAACTAGGACACTTGGGTTGAGATGAGCTGGAATAGTAAATAAGATCATGAGGTATTATTAAGGATTTTAAATTTTGTACCGTAAGCAAGGGGAAGACATTGAAAGACTTTAAGCAAACATATAAGGAGAAACATGTGAGATATTTTTGTGTGTGAGCACATTGGTGGGGTATATGGTGACAAATTGAATTTGCACTTCAAAATGGGAAAAAATGCAAGTTTTCTGAGACAAAGTACAGATTACAAATTAGTGGCAGTTTCATTACCAGTGTGATGTTTTCACATTGTCTAATCATAGAGAGGATTTTATGTAATGTAATCTTAGAGAGACCCCAAAATACTCCTTTGATCCTTATTGAAGCTGTCCTAAGGAGGGACTGCACTAAGTCTCAAGTCCTTTACATTTTATATCCTTTTGTAAGAGATAGTTTTTATGGGGAAAGATGAGAAGTCACTTAAAGTGGTAGTGGGATCCAAGGTACAAAAAAAAAGAAGGGATCCACCCACTTCACAAATATTGATGACAACTGGCTAATTTACCTCCTTATCTGAAAAAGTACATGAAAGGAGGATCATAATCACCCAGAAGCACTTAATAAACAGCCTCCACATTATATGACTTGGCACTGTGGTTTGGTAGATGAGACACAAAAAGGAAACCCGTTATCTACTAAGCATTTGCTGTTTGGCGATGGCAGAGATAGCATCTATTTTGTTGTCCTATCTCAGGATTCAAGGCTTTTGGGTCTTTGCTCAATGCTACAAATTGAGACTAAGTGGTTGACCCTTGATGATGTCCTCCCTTTCTCATTTAAGTCACCTTATTTATGAGATTGCAAACCATAAATTTATTTCTCACTATAAGGAGATCTATAGTTCAATCAATCAATCAATCATCTATAAATCTATCTATTGATCTGTCAGTCATCTGCCAGCTTATATATTATATTTATGGATTTGCTTTTTTTTCTATAATTAACCCTGTACCTTTTGTATTTATTTTGTAAGGCAAAAAAGGTTTGTTTTAGCTTGACATGCTTTATGTTCTTGTTTCCTGTGTAATCAATTACCTTGTTACTAATACTCATTTGTTAGATAAGCTGGTATGCATCATAAGGTTCTCTTCTGAGAACCCTCATTGCCAGTACTCTGATTAGATTAGGTCAGCAAGAAAGAGCCCTATAAATGTGGCTTATGCTCTTCGGATGCTCGAGAGACATATACTTAGAAAAAATGTTCTTAATATCAAGGATAATCTTGAATGCTTTTTAACTACTGTCTTATTACAGAATGCTAAGCAGCCAGTAAAATCTCCAAGTTAAAACAAAAAGAGAAAAGACATTGTCATTTTTTTGAGGTGACTAGTTAGTCATTGATCTGTGATTTCAAGGAGGATAAGGCCTGATTTATTTCCAAGAATGAAAACTATAAACTCTTAGCTAAGGCTGTCAGAGGCAGCTTCCTCAAGAAGAAGAATAAAGAACAGCTGAGGAATAAAGAGTCTACTATCATAGCACTGTCATTCTACAAGTTCAACATAACTGTGGTGGTTTGAAAAAGTCAGGCAAGTGAAGCACAGCAACAACAAATCAACAAGACACACTCATGCATACATGTGCATGTATACCCACAAGGCATGTGCCATATAGCTGTCTAAGGTGGAACAGCAAGGCTACTTTTCATCCTAGTACCAGAGAGCCTTTGTAAGCAGAAAAAATGCTTCCATTTCCTAGGCTAATGAGAAATTGGAAAGATGTTTCAGAGAAAGAGAATGAATCAGAGTGTATTGCTCCCCTGAAATCTTTTAGTTTTGATGATACTATAATCTTTGTTCCACTACCACTTGTGATAACCACGTTGCACTGGCTGAAGAATATCAGAACTCCTGTTTCCTAATAACTGACTACACCACCCCACCCTGCTTACTAGAACTTGAATGAGCAATTATGTCGCTTGAACAATAAATAAATGGACAGTGATATTTTTGAATAAGCAATTTCCATTTCTGGAAAGAGGACCCCTAACACTTCCCCTACCCCCCAAAAAAACTAATTGAAATTACTATTGTTAGGGATTGGAGACTCATGACTTCTGAATTTGCATTTTTAGCTATGCTCCATGTAGATCGATTCTGAATCATTGACAAATGTGCAGCAATGACAAGAAGACGAGAGCTCATGAGGTAAGGCCTCTGCTAAGCCTACACCCAACTGGATCCCTGCTTAGCTAAAAAATGTTTCAGTCCTCTTGTGATTAGCAACTTTTTAGTTGTATGTAATAACTCTGTGATTAAGTGACGATGTTTGGGAGAAATACCTTTGCTTCTGAAAAATTGATTGAGGAAAATTTAACTTTGAGTGGGAGGGCCAGATAATGAGGGAAAGAAAAAAGCCCAAGACACACAAAGAAAGCAAGCCTGAGTTGTTTTAATATTCATGAATCATATTACATAAGGAGAGTTATAACGAACTCTCTGATTCCTAGAGTTTATCACATAATTTTTATATGCCATGAATAATACACTAGCATTCTGGTGGATATTTATTTGAATGGCAGTGAATCTTGACTATAAAAAACAAGAAAACAAAAGGAAACAACTAAAAAATGCATAATGTGGTCTAAAAAAACTACATGAAAAGATTTTTATTATCAAATTCATTAACTTTATTTTCTTTTGTAAACCTAAAGATGAAAATAAAAGCAATATGGAAATCATACTGCATCTCTCAGGAATACTTTTTGTTCCCTGGAAAGTTAATTTGCATCTGGTTGAATTAAAATGTAAAGGCTCCAAGTAAATAGGCTCTTGTGGCAAAATAAGAAACAAAAATTTTATAGGGAGAAAATAAATACTAATAATGCTTTTTATTCCTAATTTCCAAAGCACACTGAGAATGTCAGTTAATAATAAATAAAAAATTGCCCATATATTTAAAAGAAAGTCATTCATTTTAGTTTATATCTTAGCTGCTGATAAATACTATATTGCTAAGTAGTTATCTCTGTCATCTATCTATCTATCTATCTATCTATCTATCTATCTATCTATCTATCTATCTACCTATCTATCTATGTATCTATCTATCAATCATCTATCTATCTATCATCTATCATTTATCTATCATCTATCTATTGATCTATCATCTATTTACTCTATCATTATCAATGAATGGTATTTTTTTAAACTTCCTTGAGCATCTCTCTAAGCCTTTTTCTGAGGCTTATACTCTTGTACTATACTGTGAGTAAAACTTTTGCATCATAATCTTTATCCCCTTCAACTTACTACCTAGAAGGGAAAATAGGAAAATATAGTGTCAAATAATATAAATGAATGAATGAAGTAGTCTGGGTAGAAGAGGAGAAGAATTGATTCTGTAGACGTAACCAACTTTAAATTTCAAAATTACAATATTTTTATTGGTGAACTCATTTAAATCCTATCCAGTGATAGTGAAAATACTCTACTCCCATAGGAAAATGAGGAGAAAGTAAACTGGCAATTTGCAACAGAGGTTATATTATTGATTGAACAAATTAATTTACTAAACATCCATAGAAAGTAAATTTGAAAGAACTAATGTGTTAACCTGTCAGATTATCACTTTAAAATGAAAATATGAAAAGCTGATAAACTTGTAAAATGGGCAGCTCTTGTATACTACTGGCACAAGTGCAAATTGAAACAGCTGTTTGGAGGGCAATTTATCATGTGTTTCAAGAACCTTTAAATAGTTAAAATAGTTTAACTCAGTAATTCTAGTTTTGAAAATGTGAACTAAGGATATAATTCTAAATATATGCTTAAAATATGGATTGAGTTATTTTTAATAAAAAAATTGGTAAGAATATAAAAATATCAAAATGAAAAGTTATATTAGATATAGTATTGTGATAGACATAGTGATATACTTGATACATAGTGATACAAATCTCCCTGCAAGGAAGAATTTATTGCCCTGCTGATGAAAGAGCTCAGCAGACAGTTTCAGGTGGCAGTGCCTTTGACAGACTCCAAGTAGCTGTAGAAAGCCACCTTGCTTAAGGTCAGGCACCCCTCTCAAGGAAGCCCACACACCGTGATTTATAGAATTGGGAGTATAAAGGGACGGCCATTTGGCCGAGCACAGGACAGATTTTAGCCTCAGAACTTACCTGACTTTTCCCTCTGCTCGTTTCTACTTCCTACCCCTCCCTTCCCCAGGTATTGACTCCAAGGGTACTCTTTCCTAAATATTCTGCACCCTAAACTCAGTCAGGGGCTGCTTTCTGGAGAAGCCAACCGCCACAAGTATGTACAACCTGTGATAAATATGTAATCAATGGACAAAATAAAGTTTCTTTCAAAGAAAATCATACTCAGTTAAAAAGTGTTTTAAAAATCACTGTGTGTCTGACAGAACAGAGGCTTTGTGCTTCCTACTCTTGATGTATTTATTTAAATACGTAATAGTCCTAACAATATTTGGCATACTATTCTAGATGTTTTGTGATGTCTAATAATTTTATAAATAATTAGTGGGAAGAGTAACATATATATAAACAAGTTTAGGATGGAGATAAGGCTATGTGATATAGGGCAGGAATCCCCAATGTCCAGGCTGCAGACCAGTACTGGTCTGTGATATAACTGTATATATATATATACACAACAGCTTCTAAAGACAACAGTGAACTAGTAGTATCTAGTAGAGTTCATGGAACTCACTGGAGAGTCCTTTATCTCTTTCTTTATTCTCTTTTGGCTCATGATCTTGTCTCTGTAAATTCTGTGATTTACAGCTTACCCCTTGCCTCCTGGTTTTTGTATTAGACTTGGTCAATCTGTTTTTCAGTTCTGAACTTTTACAAACCAACTTGGCCTTGCTAGCAGTTTGGCTGTGGGCAACTGTTTTGCTAAAGAACTAATTTCACATTCTCTTATTGGCCCCAGGGAAACCTAACTCTGGCCCTGTGGGTGATAGCAAAGCATGTATACAGCACTTATAGTTTTATTTTTCCCATCTGAACTGACCAAAGCCCTGTCACTTCACAGTCTTTACCAGCCTGAAGACAAATGGCAAGAAAGTACCTTACAGAACTAAAGAGCAAACTGACAATTTGTAGATGCCCTAAGTATTACAAATGAAATATTTTAGCAAATGTACTTGAGAAGATAAAATTGAAAACATTCTTATTTTGGTGAAAGAATGCTCAGAATGACATAATTTCCTAAGAAACTCTAAATATGATGAGGTTCAAGTGCTTTTTAAGTTGTCAATTAAAAATAATTCAATAGGTAACATTTTCATATTTTAAAATTTAATAGGTATAAAAATGTATCTGTGAAGTCTCCTGCCTATCTTGCCTCTCCATCTACCTTGTGCTCCTCCTAAGCAACCCGGGTTTCCGATTTCCAGTGTACCTTCTAGACACAGTCTATGCATATATAATCTGATTTTCATTAATAATACACTCTTGCTTCGAGAGATCAGGGTTATGGTCTATTTTGTTCACGGTTTCTTCTGCAACATCTAGCACAGTTCCAGGCACGTGGCAGGTGCTCGATAAATTTTGTAGAATAAAATAATAACCAATACAGACATTATTCTTGTCTCTGTAATTTCTTTTCCTTGCCTTCAAATATATCCAGGAAGTTTGGATGATTCACCTACAAAACTATTCCTTCTTCACAATTTCTGAAATCACAGTTCAACTTTAGAGTCTCATCAATTACATCTTAGAGCTTTAAAGCCTCCTAAAATTTCTTGCTTTCTTACTTCTATATGTAATTAGGAATGCAGAGAGAGGGGGAACAATGTATCAGTGTGGTTAAGGGCATCATATTGTTCAGTCTGCTTGAGTTCATATTCTAGCTCTGCCACTTATAAGCTACTTGCTGGTCCTGGTTTACATGAGGCAGAAGAATATTCTGATGCAGTGGCTGTAGAGAGAAGAAAAAATTATATTTACTCAAATGTGAATTGATTCCAAAACTTAAAAATTGATCTCTATAACTGATGTCATAATCAAAGTTAAATTAGAGCCAAGGATGAGAAAAGCAAGATGACATTAATTTTGAACAGCTGGTTGATATAAATCTTTCAAAGAGCCAATGGAGTGTTAGTTTATTAGGGCTTAGGGAGTTATGTCTTCTCCACTAAGTGCTAATAACACCTGGTGTTTCAAAGTACTAATTAGAGAGAATGGCATAATAGATTCTGTTAGTTCTTCCAAGACAGGGATCTCCAGGCCCCAGGCCACTGCCCAGTATCTGTCCATGGCCTGTTAGGAACCAAGCCTCACAGAAGGAGATGAGTGGTGGGCAAGCAAGAAAAGCTTCGTCTATATTTGCAACTGCGCTCGAGCAATAGCATCACCATCTCAGCGCTACCTCAGATCATCAGGCATTAGATTTTCATAGGAGCACCAGTCTCTGGTGCCAAAAAGGTTGGGAGACTGCTACTCCAAGATATAAAAGAATTACCACTGATGTGTGAAATGATGAAAATATTTTAATATTAGTTGGATTTTGGACCTTAGCCATAACTTAGGCACACCTACATTTTCCTACTCTCTTCCTTAAATGTGGCAACTTACGTAAGACTTGGAGATGTATTCATGACTTACCAAACTAAAACTTAAAAACTGTCAAATTTTAAGCTATTCTCTCTGTGAATCCTGGTTAGGTGTACCAAAATAATTTTGATTTGAATTCCACAGTGTAAGTGTTTTATTGTCGTAACCAAGGCATTAAATGAGTAATAAATAGGTTTGTTCACTTTGCAGGTGATTTTTTTGTTTATTTGTTGTTTTGTTTTGTTTTTAAATCCATGAATCGATGAGCAGGAGTTGACCAGGTGAATGTTTTGAGGAAACCATTTCCAACAAGCTTGACATAGCTCATGATTTCTCAACAAGGCTGGTGAGCTCATGAGCAATATTCTACTGCTTTTCCACTGAAAATGTGGGTGAAGACCAAGCTACTGAAGGTTAATTTTAACATAATTAACACTGATTGCTTGTTGTACAGGGCTCTTTGTAAACTGGACTACTTTTCTTCTAAAGTTGCTATTTATTGACCATCTTATGGTCAAACAGGAAATAATTTCAAATCCTCCATGGAGCCAAATGTATATTCTGATAGCTGTTGCTTCCCCGAAATCCCTAAATCAAAATATAATTCTAAGTAAAATTTATTAATGAAGTTAAAGTTCTAATTTAGGGGAGGGCAAACTATCTTCTCTAAGACAAATCTCACTTGCTTTGTACAGCCTGCAAACTAAGAATGAGTTAATATTTTTTATGGTTGAAAAAAATTAAAAAATGTTTTGTGACTTGTAAAATTATTTGAAATTTAAATTTTAGTGCCCGTAAATAAAGTTTATTCTAATACAGACATACTCATTTATATATTGTCCATGGATAATTTATACTGCAATGACAAAGTATAGTAGCTCCAACAGAGATTAGATAGCTTTCAAAGCTTCAAATATTTACTGTCTGACTCTCTACAGAATAAGTACACTCACTCTATTCTAATTTACCACTTTTTGCTGTGGAGAGAGGAAAATAGTATGTCTTTTTAAGGTGAAGAAAAATAAGATAAACACACATAGAGTCTACTGTGATTATGGTACTCTGCAGATGAAGGACCTGGTTGGTTTTACCAAAATTGAAAGTGAAAACCATGAATAGATAAAAATAAATATGAGTTATCAGCTATGCCTAATGAAGCAATCACTTCCTGATTATTCCCATTATTTCCTCAAAAAAAGTGATGAGGGCAGAAGCAAATAGAAATGACTCAATTTAGCAGGGCCCCCCACCCACCACTTAATGTTCCACAATGGATATTTTAGTGAATGGTACTTGGTTGGATGAGGAAATAAAGGCACCTCTGAAAAGATTGCAACTGAAAATAAGAGGCATTTTCCATAGAAGAGATAAAAAGCAGAAAAAAATTTTTTGGTCCCCTGTTTACCACCTTCGTCTTCACTTTGATAATGTGTTTGTAATCAGTCTTTTTCTACAGACTCATGTGAATTTAATTCATTCACTGTTACTCTTCTTTCTATAAGAGTCATTATCCTTGTTTATAATTTATAAACTTTAATTTTTGCTTCCCTGATAAATGACATGGTGTTTCTTGACCTTTATATTTTCCATAAATGCTTTTTGAATCACTCAATCACATTGTCCACAAGGGGTAAAGTAACTACCTAACAGTGGTAGGTAATTCTTTAAATTAAAATTTCATCTCTCTTTAGCATTGTTGAACTGTGAAAAGAGCATTGCACTTTTATTTGGGACAATTGGATTTTACCTCTATCTATCTTTTCCATTGGTGTGCTATGTGTCTTTGGTATATTATTTTACTTCTCTAGGTCTAGATTATTTTGTCAATAAAAATGAAGAGATTTTTTGTGTGTATTTTTAAATAGTTTCTAAGTTTAAATACTTTAATAAACCCTAAAGTATTTTTAAAAATTAATGAAGTTATATTTATGTGGATTTACATTGTAAGTCCAAAATTATAACATTTACTTTTGTTGTCTAAATAAAAACACAAACAAATACATTAGTGGGATCTAAAATGCTCATATGATTCTAGTTCACAGCTGAGTATTTTCAAATATAACTTTAAGAATAATTAAAATACATTTGACAAATGGTTTTGGAATCAAGATTTTGCAGATGCTGAAGGCACCTTGTTGACCTTTTGAAAAGCTTCTGTAGTATGTCTTCTGAGCATTTCCTTTGAAGGGCAGCATGAAGATCAGAGTACTATATTGTGCAAGACTCACTTATTATTTACATGTTATAATATACTAGAAAAGAACAGAAAAGGACATTGAATGGCACTTTATTCACTCTTCTGACTTTTCTAATGATCTTGCTTTTTATGATAGTTTTTGATGTTTAGATCTATACTAGTGGCTGGGGATAAAATATTGAACAAGACATATTCCCTGGTCTCAAAGACCTAATGAACTTCTTCTTCCAAAACTTTTCTTATGTTTTAGTTTTCACTTAATTTCACCACCTAGTCACAGTAGATGAAATATTAAGGATCATTTTATACTCTTCTCTCTTACCCCTCCACAAAACCAGGTTCTATTTCTTAAATCATTTGTTTCTACTGCTTCTGTTCTATTTCAGAGCTTTATTAACTTTTAACCAAACTATCTAAAAAGCTATGATTCATCTTGTTTCCTCCTATTTTGTTCTCATCTACATTGTTGACAGAGTGATGAATGTAAATCTAGATTTGCTTATAAGATTTGGCTAAAATCCTTTCATGGATTCCTGAGATACATAAAATAAAGTTTATACCATTTACCATGTCTAACATAGCTTATGTATTTCGCCATGTAGGGGACCTGTCGTAGTCAGAAATATCATACACTGTATGGTTTAAACAACAAACTTTTTGTTTTCACAGTTCTAGAGGCTGGGATCAAAGCATTGGTCAATTTAGTTCCTGGTGAGGGCCCTCTTTCTGAATTAACTGAAATATTTGACTTTATTTAAAAAAATAATGATATTGTTTTATAATTTTGTTTCATTAGAACTTGTCATTCAATGAAAAATGAATTCTTTTACAACCCTAAGAGATGTATCCAGGTTCTTGAATACTTGCATTGATCAGGACCTCATGTATATCAATATTTACTTAAAATAGCCATATGACTATAATGTATTTTAAAAATACATTCATTTTCTCACTTATTCTAAATACATTTTCTCATGAAATTCATTAAAAGTTTTTACTGAACAGTTATAACACTCAGAATCTTTTAGTCTTTTAATGTTTTTTTTATATGAATACTCAATTTTTTAATACCTCATTTAGTCTTTGAGCAGAAACTCTACTTTCACATTATTAGCCTGGCCCGTCATCAGGAGACTCCTGATGACAATGGCAGGAGTAAACCCAGACTAAGCCAGAAGACCTTGTATATCATCAGTCTAACCCCATTATTTCACAGATGAGAAAATAGTGGTCCATAAAATTAATTTTTTATCCAAATTCACATGACTATCTGTCAGGAAATAATAACATGTTCTATACTCAATCAAACAAGAAGTAAGCCTAAAGATGTTTTTCTTTTGTAAAAACAAAATATTATAATATAAGTGAAGTTCCTGTCATAGAGTGTGGAGCATCAGAAAATGCTAGTTCTTTATTGACTTTTTTTGTTTTCATATGAAGCTGGATAAGAGAGATAGCCCCAGTTTTTATAGATTTCATAAAGAGAGAATTTCTCTTTACACATTTTTTATGAAGTCAAATATTTCTATAAATACTATGAGAAAGCTCAAACTTTTCTGCTTTCCGTAATCATACCTGCATTATTATTATTATTGTTATTATTATCTATTTATTAGTTGACAAGAAGTAATTGAGTAGAGTTCAGTGGTTAATTACATGGGCTTTGTGATCAACAAAACATATTAATTCTAATTTCATCCATGACATTGGGCAATTTATTTGACATTTCAGAGTCTTTGTTCTCTGTTTATAAAATGGTGACAATAATATTGATCTCATAAGGTTTTTGTGAATGTTAAATAGTATTATTAAGTAAAGCACTTAACAGAGTTGAATACTGAAATAGTGTACACTATGATGCTTTTTAAATTAATAAACAAATTGTAACAAATTTCTATGTGTGCTTAGTTAGCCTATATATTATTCATAGTAAAACAAAGTCCTTTGGCTTACACTTCTATAATTTACTATGAGTATTGCATGAGCTCATGTTTGGAATGTACGGTGTCAGGCACCAGTAGGCATAGGGGACTCAGAAGGTAGTGATCAACTGATTAGCTGAGCCTAATTTCTTTAATATAAGACAATTTATGTTTAGAATCAATTTTATAAATATGCTTCTGACAATTTTCAAGAACTTAGTAATGTCTGCACTGCTTGCCTTAGGTCACTGTTATGTCACTGTACATAGCTGACTTAGCTGATTATCACTGATGTTGAATTTATCTAGTAAAAATTCTGTCACTTTTTCATGTGTCATCTTTTTAAGGCTCTATTTCAAGTGTCCTTGAAAAAATCTATTTTAAGCTAAAGTATTAAATTGTCACCTTAAATATTAATGATTATAGTATTTTGTACTCTATTCTATAAGTCGTGCAACTTACTTAAAAACGTTTACCACAACAAAAGAAATTTTCCCATTACAATTATTCTAAATATGATAAATTCTCCAGTCTTTTTTTTTTTTTAGCAACTGAAGAAATCAGGTCTTTCTTAATGAGATCTATCTGGGAAATAGTAATGAATACTGGAACTGGTTTTGGTGTACTATTACTAAGATGTAGTCTTCCCTGTAAGACAATGAGAGAGAGGAGGGAGAAAAGGTGAGGAAAATGATACTTACTTAGTAATTAAAGAGTGAATGAGCAGAACTATGTTACTTTTTAAAAAAATATCTAAGAAACTAGTATTTTAAGGGCTATGATTTTTCTGCATTTATTTGATGGGTGAATTGATTGATAATTATAAAGAATAAATGCTGTTCTTATAAGAGAAAAAAATAAATAATTGTATTTTTAAAGTCTTTTGTTTTTCAGAGTACTCCCACTCCCCTCACATTATAACATTGTTGACAACTGGAAGGGGATTAAGGTCTTTTCAGAAAAATTGGTCCTGCTGAAGGCAAAGGCAATTTTTTAAAAATCTTTTTTGTGACTTAAGATTGATTTAAGACATTGAAAAAGGACAACTAAAAATTGTGAATAGTCATAGTCGCACCAACTTCAGAAACAGCATAGATTGTCAGGATCCCAGCTCAAGAGTCATGCTTTTTTTTTTTAGCTCTGACAGTAAGGTCATAGTAAATAACCAACAAGCTTCTCCACAGAAATTGTATGCTAATAAAATTATCTCAGTGTCCTTTCTTCCTCAACATAAAGAAATTGCAAAAACTTCCTAAAAACACTTTCTTGTTTAAAAATAAAAATATGAAAAGTTTAGGTTTGCTCCTCATCTCCCAGTCAGGGCTATATAAAATTATCTAAATTCTCCTTATTATAGTAGAGAACAGATGCTATGAATTAGCTAGCTGAAGACAGTTTTGCTAATTGAAGACATTGAAAGCAAAAGTGAGTATTAGCAAAGGTCCCATCGTATAAAGCAATATGGTATATGTGAAGACTAGGAAGCATTTTAATATGATTGGAGTGTAATTCTAAGGTTAAGTGGCAAAGGGAAGAATCCAATACAGCAATGATAATGTATTGTTTCCTCTTTACAAAGAAAAATATCTAGATCGAGATGAAATCATCTGGAGATATTTATCTGGAATATTTTTAAAAGGAGAAATAGTATCTTTAAATCACGATGCATTACAAATCTAACTAGATCTCTAGTAACATAGTATAATGAGATGTAATGAGGCAAAATATCTTTATCAGCTCAAACTTATAATATGAGGGTCCAACATTAGAATTTTAAACCCAGTACGTTTTTAATCAACTTATTTGTACCATACTTTCATGCTTTTGCTTTTGACAAGGTATTATCCAAAATGGATATTACTTGTTTTTATGACCACCATTGCAACATAGCATAAACAATGCTGAGAAATAAGAAAAGGAGGATAATTGGAACAACTTCAGGAAGAAGGTTAATTAAAGCAATAGAATGGAAGAACAGACTACAGAAAATAGTTTTCTTAAAGTGAAAGACAATCCAAAAGAGTTGGGAAAGTGAGCAGTGAGGATTTGGGAGTATGGTGAGGAAATCATAAATACTGGACTATCTTTCAAGGACAACTTTTGGACTGGACAACTTTTCATTCTGAGAAAAGACTGCTGCTGTTGAAAGAAAGGGTCAAATCAGGAAAATGTTTATATTTTGAGGCAGATTTTTATACTTTGAACTGCCACTTTTTATTGCTTTTTAGAGTTACTCCATATTTACTCCACTGTACCTTCTACACTGTAACCTGGTTTGTCTACTCAACAAGTTCCTTACCTTCTATTTTATGGAGACAATTAAAACTATAAAGAGTGTTTCTTCATAAACTCTCACTTTCTCACCAGATTTCAATCGCCTAAAGCTAGCCTCTCATCATTCCTCCTCAATCCTCAGTGTATGGTTGGCCTCGATAAAATTCCTTTAGGCCTTCTATTCTTTTCTATTAGTGTTGATGTGTGCTTTTCATATGTTCCAATCCTGTGGGGTACAAAGGGTTGCAGACACCATTAATTGCCAACTCAAAATCTAGTTTTCCTTTCTGTCTTTATTAGAGTCACATTTTGTTTGGGGCAGGCAGCAATTTATCTGGCTAAAAGCCTGGCCTTACCAGAGTTTTCTTATAGAAAAGGATGGTTACTTCATACTGCTCTGACCTTTGTGATGTGATCAAAAAGTTTGCTCAAATTTCTGAGAAAGATCCTCCCCCCTATATAAGTGTATTCCTTTCTCCTTTTTTTTCTTATTGGTAATGGAATAGCCATTATGACAATGAGGTGACAGCATAAAGACAGAAGCCCATGAGAATAAGGGTATTAGGGGAAAGCAGAGGAATGCCTGTAACAATGATCTTATTGTGAAGCCAGAGCTTCAAGCATAAACTATTTACCTGCAAATTTCTTGTGATATAAGCAAAAGTATTTATGGAGTAAAAATATACTTGGAATACATTCCTCTTGTTTAGATAAGGAAAATATATTTAGTTGGTATTTTATTTTGTCCTCAAATAACTTTAATACACACAAGAATTGGTTTCAGGAATTAGGGTAAAAAAAGTTTTAAAAAATGTAACAGAAAGAGTGAAGTGGAGAAGACAGGGGTAAAGGCTATTCAAAAAGTCCAATAGTGCAGACTGGACAGAGCTGGTGATCCTTGTAAAATATTTTATCAAACTGCTACTTATTTCTTAAAAAGGTGACCATGGGCTGACCGAGACTGTAGTTTTAGGAGAAAAATAAAAAATTTATGCATTTCTAGATGATATTTTTACCTTGACACTCATAGAAAAGCCCAACAAAAATGATAACCTTAGACTAGAGCTAGCTATTCTTTCATGGAGATGAAAAGACTATAGCTTTTAGGCCATAGCTTGGAAAGGTCTTTGTGGTTGTCAATGGTGCCTTACTGTTCAACTGGGAAGATAATCCCCAGGCACTCACATATACACCGAGAGAAAGTGTGCTGCTAAACCTCTGAAGCCTCCAGAAAGTATTCCTTCAAAATGTGCACATCAGATGTGGCCATGAAGGATGATGGAAGGAAGATCTTCTAGGATGGTAGGTCCTGGAAGTGCAAAGGTCAATAAACAAAGGGGATCATCCACTCAGAGAGCGAGACTAGAGGCTTGCAGATAAGGAAGAACCGTTCCACATGGCTGAGGTAGGGAGTTCATACTGTTGTTGCCCAGTTGGTTTGTTTCCCAGTCATTTCCCTATTCTGAATAGAAGTTTTGGGTTGTACCTTTCACACTGGTTACATTGAGGGAAGATAACTTTTTTATGCTTTCAAATTTGCTAGATGTACAGACCTGTTTTAGTAACAAAAGAACCTGGGATTTGATGTAGATACACCAGCTGTGCAAGACTCTATTTATCTCAATTATGGAAAGGAGAAAATATCTGTATCCACGTTGGGTAGATAAAGGTTTGAAATATGTCAGTTATTGTTAATTATCTGATCAATATATAGTCACTCATTTCCTTTTTAAAATAACCTGAATTTTGGAGAGGATATCAGTAATGTATACAGCCATAATGTTTGTCTTCCCAGACTGGAAGATGGTGATATTACATACTTCTGGCAATGCAATTTAAGCAGAAACCTGCCAGCTATTTTGCTTCCTTCATGCAGCTATTTCTCCTTCCTCTTCTCTCTTTTTTTCTTGTGTTTATAGTGACAAGAGTGAGGGCAGAAGCTGGATGTAAAGAACAGAATGGAAAGATAGAAAGTACTGTGGCACTGCTGCTGTTATGTGAAATCCATATTTTTTTTTTATGTAAGAAAGGAAAAAAATACTATTTAGTTTATCCACTGTAGTAAGGGTTTCTGTTACATACAGCAGAACAATAATCCTAACTGAGATATAGAGATTACAGGCTCTCCATACCTTTTGGGATCTAAGGATCCAGTGTAAGGAGCCTTCCCTAGGTCCTTGTTCTCATAAGAATCTCTCTTCTCTCCATATGCTCTTCCTGTTCTGCCCTCTAATATTTATAGACTTCTCTTTAAAAACTCAAGGCCAGAATCATTCTATATGACACTAACTCCATTAACTATGTTTTTGATTTTTCTTTTTTAAAACTTGTAATCAACATACAGCTACATTCTTATTATAAAATATAACAACATACAAAACACAATATAGAAGAGCCCCTAATTTAATCTTTTCATTCTTTTTTTTTTTTGACTAAATTTGTGAAGGAAATATCTTCAACTTACATTTTTCTCCAAATGTTGTCTTAATTATTTGAAATCTGGTGTTTGCCCTCATTATGCCACTGAAAGGAGCAGTTGGCTGGGGACTTGGAAACTCTTGGATGGTGTTCTTCAAAGGTAATGCTGAACAGGCCATGAGTGTGCAGATTTTACAGGCCAGGCTAGGGTGCTGTCAAATTAAGACAGGCCCAGAGGTATTCATAATAGGTCCTTGAGCAGACACTCGTCTCCCTTCACACAAATCATGGTTGGGCAAACCTCTTTCTTCTAGTACCACAAACCATGTGGCTTAGTAGAAATGCCCTCATTTTGGAGAATGTTATTAAAAGCTAATACTAATAATTCCCATTAAAAACCCAAATAAAAGATAATAAATGTAATATGTAAATGCTCATCTTATAAAAGTAAATGAGCGAGTAATTGTAAAAAACTTCTCATAACTGTCAGGTTAAATTAATTAAAAATCAAATTTGTTGTGAAAAACATTTAATACAGATTCTTTTATTTTTCTGAGATCTCTGGACTTTGGAAATTTGTTAATGTTCTGCTCTCTTCCAACTTACTGCAAGATCTATAAAACTAGTTAGAGATATGTTTCTGATATTACTCAGCCATAAGAAAAGATGAAATACTGCCATTTGCAACAACTTGGATGGATCTTGAGATTATCCTAAGTGAAATAAATCAGATAGAAAATGTTGAGAACCGTATGGTTTCACTTATATGTGGAGTATAAAACTGAAAGCAACAAATGAACAAGACAAACAAAAATTCATAGACACAGACAACAGTTTAGTGGTTATTAGAGGAAAAGGGGAGAGAGGGAGGTCGATAAAGGTAAAGAGGGTCTAATACATGGTAATCAAAGGAAATTTAAATTTGGGTGGTGAACACACAATGAAATATACATATGACATATTATTGAATTGTACACTTAAAACCTATATAATTTTATTAACCAATGTTGCCCCAATAAATGTAATTAAAAAAAGAATTTAACTCAGTAAAAGCATAAAAAATTGCTAACATATTTGAGAACTGTTTTAAGTATTTTTTAAAAAGACAATAATGAATAATGATTATATATTGAAATTAAATAGAATTATCCACAGAAACTCAGATTTTCATTTTTGTATATTTGATTTAATGTTAATTTTAGTAAATACCCTCTCCATTCCCTCTCAATTGGCAATCAATAAATGTTAAGAAAATGACAATATCTGACATCATGGGTCTTCATTTGTCAGATGATTCTGGGCCAGAATTGTTATTAATTTTGATTCACTGCTTTTAGAACAGCTGGAGCAGAATGAATTAGATTAGCAGGCATGAATAAATCTTAATTTTGTTGAGATTTATACCTGTCGCATGATAAACACAGATAAATGCTTCTTTATCCAACAAGTTGCATCAGTTTGGGTCTTGCACAAGTTAAATGTTAGCCTAAAATTCAATTTGTGATGACATAGTAAATGTAACCTGAGATACTTAAAGTATAGATCAGAGTGTGGTTTGGTGGAGACAGCAGGAGACTTCTAGCGAATACATTGTTTGCTCAAGTATATAATCATTTAAAATGTACATGTAGTCATGGAGCTGGAAAAGCTCTTGTTTGACAAAGAGAAAAATGTAGCGTTAGGAATTAAAATATTAGGTAGCATCTTCTGTTGACCATGTAGTCCTGGCTCTTAGAATCAGGAGGATGATTCATCATTAATTATAAAACTGGAACTGAACTTTAAAGCTATATTTCTAAGAAATTGTGGTTGAATTTGTGTAAAGGAACTAGGAGAGTGGGAGCAAGAATGGTGGAGAAACTCTTTCTCCACAGTATATCTTTTTGCACATTTTGAATTTCATATCATATGCTTATAAATGCATTCAAATAATTGAATAATAGAAATAAGAAAAAAATAAAGCTATATTTTCTATTTAGAAGGAAACTTGCCTATAAGTCTATGTCTCATGCTCAGTGAATATTCTCTGTTCTCTTTGTATATTTGTGGTTTTCTCTGTCTTTCCACAGTCAGTGTTACTTTGAATGCAGTGACTTGTTTTATCTTTCTTTTGCTTTTCTAGGATATTTCACAAGATTTGTCTATAAAAGATGTCCATTAAATAGTTGAAAAATAACTGAGAAACAATACTGATTAATTTCTCGTTACTAACATTTAGGTATAAAGCCAAAGTTAACAGCAATATGGTAGGACTGGGAAATGGGTATCCAGCAAAATTAACGGATGGGATACTTAAGGGTGTCTCTGGTTTTCAGGCAGGTGAAAGAGAGTTAACATAAAATAAAAACTAGGAAGTTGTAATGCCAAGAAGTTTAGGGCTAATAACTTCCAAATAAGTGCCTCAGGCTCTTAGGAGCTTTCTCTAAAATGATGGAGTCCCACAAATTCCTTTGGTATCCATCTATTAGATTATTTTTTAGGACATTAATGCAAAAGATATACCTAATATCAAATTTCTTCACAGAATTTGATATTAGGTATGCATGATTTTGAATAACTGTTTACAAGATTAGGTATTGATTTTATTTTTCTGGTTTTATTATTCTTCACTCAACTGGTTGGTTATTTGAATTTGAAGAATGGAAAATTTACTCTATTTTGGGCAATAATTTTACGCAAATGTATTATACAAAAGAGAATATGAGCACATGACTCTACCATCTTAATCTATTGCTGCATGAGTTTATATGTAACCTCTCAATCTGTAATTGCTTAGCAGGAAATGTGAAATACTACACTCTCCCTAACTGACCACCCTCCAGTTCCACAGGTTCACTCCAGCCTTAAACTTCACCTCAGTAAAGCTCAGTTAGTCTGACTGCCAGAGGCCAATTTGCGTATAAATTGGCTGTTCCCAACTACCTCTAGGAAATGACTATCAAGAATGAAGCAAGAGCCAGAAGCAGCTAGGTTTTTCTGAAAGGTTGGGTAATAAAAGTGAAGCATTGGATATTATCAAGATAAGTGTGGAGAGAGTGTGAGCAAGAAAAATCAAGAATACCTCATTGCTGCTGTTTCCTCCTACAATTTCCTGGAGAGAGATTTGGGCTGAGTAGAAGCTAAAAATCTATCAAGAACAGAATATCATCAGTCAGTTGAAAGCTAACATCTATAAAAGTGCTGATCTTCAACTTTAGGTCATTCATAGTAATATGGGAACCAGATGAAATTCTACAAGACAACACTGCAGTCACATAGCTAACCTCTCAAGATTTTCAGCCCTAGATTGACACTGTTGAAATATTCGAAAGGAACTACAAGGAAAAATTAATCTATCCAGTTTCCTATGCCTATACCGGTGCTACTGCAAGATATTAAGACTCTGACTTTCCTTCTTTCTTTGTTGATTTGTACACTTAGTATTGATGATAAATGAGAATTGCAGAATGTTATTTCATTGATTCTATTGCAGTGAAACAGCCTAAGGTAGTACCATACACTGGCTTTTCAGGTGAAGATGAATAGCTCCTGCATTGAATAGAGAAAAGAAGAAAACACTTCAATATCCATTGCTTATAAGAAGTTGGGAAGACCTGGCATTTTAAGAAATCTTTCTATGCTTGTTTAAATCCCTTTATCGCTAAAGAAGGTTCAAAAAGGATTTTTTAAATCCACTTCAGAGGCTGCCTTTATTTGACTTGAGCCTTATTCTGTGAGAGGCAAGTGTTTTCCATTCACAAGGCTTTATTTGGCCCCTCAGCATTTTTATTTTCTCTTCCATAGTGTTTTCCACAGTATCATTCTAATAGTTTTAAAACTGCTTTGAGTTTAATAAAATAATGGGTATTATTTTGGGATATTCCCAGCTGAAAATTATTACTCAGAGCAGACTTCATTTATTAAAAAATCCATTTGAAGATTCCCCTTCTTTTTACTTATAGTCATCCTTGTCAAATACACTTTTTCAGTTTGTATGCTGGAATAGTGGCATGAGATTGTGAGGGAGAATTTGTCCATTAGTTTGAGACTCTGGCATCCCAGGAAACAGAGTCATTGTGACTCTGAAATAATGAGAATAAGAATAAGAATAAGCCTTAGTTATGTCCCAATAGTGGTCTGGAAAATTGAATTATATTATTTCTATTTCATAAAATAACTCTTCGAGGTAGGCTTTTAAAATATCTTTTTAAAGAAGAAGCAGCACAAAGATTAGTAGCCCAGCTTGTGAGTCATTGAGTTAGAATTGAAATTCAAGGATGCTTGACTTTAAAGCTTTTCCCCTTATGTTACATTGTGCTTCTTATACCAACATTCAAATTACAGACATGTTAAAAGTTTAGAAACCTTTTGAAAATTTTCATCTATTTCTTCTTCTTTCTCCTCCATTCCTAAATGACAAAAAGTATCATTTGATTTTTATGGAGACAGTAGAACAGTGGTTGTCATGTAATGTAGTAGATATTCAGGAGGTATTTGCTGTTTTGTTGCTTTAAGTGATATAAAATACTGTATAAACAAATCTGACCTCAACCACCAAATTACTAATGACATTAAGTGTGATTATTACATACAGACATACATAAAGTTAGGGATACTTCTGGATGGGGAAAATAAAAGATTCAAGAATGGTTGTCTAAAATTTTCAGTTCTATGTTTTATAGCCACAGCTGACTAGCTGTGGAATACTGCCATTTCCACTTAATTTTGTTCACTAGATAATTCAGTCCTCCACTTTATTGGATCAGATCTGGAGCCAAATCATTTATATTCATTTTGCATTGTGTTTTTGCAGTGTCTCTTGATCGCTTTCACATGCTAATACTGGCTAATTCAGTTGAGATTTATTGAAGCAGACCTTGAAAATTAACCACCTAATTTCTCATGCAAAAAGCAGACCTATTTCTCTTCACTTGTCTCTTTAGAATATATGTTAACAAAATAAAAGTTTGCATTTTTGGTGCAAAGCACGATGCTCATAATATTAGAGGACAGATCTTAGAGAACAAATTTTGGCATGAGGTTATAGACCCTCTTAGGAATGTTGATATTGTCATTTTTTTTTTTTTCTGTAGGAGAAAATCTGGATGGAATAAAATTTTCAGGAAAGCTGAGAGAGGTTACCATTTAGCTGATGTTTAACATACTAATACTTTATCTGTTGCATTGTTTTCATTATCTTGATAATGATAGTGAGAATAGAAATTATTAATAACTGTACAAAGGTTTAAAAGCATAGGGCTTTTGACTTAATTGCTGAGAAACTCTGCTGGTTAAAAAAAAATCAACCAATTAATGAAATCAATCAATTTTAATCCATTGGACATAGCTTTTTTATTTAACATACTAGAATCTAGTCCTGAAAGGAACTAAACTGGCTTAGCTCCATGCTCTCCCCATTAATCTGACTGTACTTGGAATTTTAGTTAATTAGAAACTTATTATATCTCTCTTTTCGTGGAACATAGGTAGTATTTTCCTGTCACAACCTGTCAATTCTCTTCAACTCCATCCACTCAGTCAATTCAGATAGCTTCTAATTAAAGCATGATTATATGTTTCCTGCTTCTCAGAAAAATTCACAGAATCTTTAAATGCAATTTTAACTCATCAGATATTGAGAAGCAAAATAATATAATGGTCAAAACTGAAGATTTTGAGGCCTAACTCCTTAGTTAATATTCTAAATTTGTCACTTCCTATCTGTATGACTTTATATAAATTATTTAATCTCTTGGATGCCTTTGTTTTTTTACCTGTAAGATCGGCTAATAGTAGCAGCTATTAAATAAATTTGCTGTTCAGATGAATGAGATGTGAAGAGCTCAGGATAGTTTTTGACATATAGCAAATGCTCAGTAAATATTAGATATAATTATCATTATTACTACTATTATTACTTAGGTGGCCAGATTAAAATCTTTAAACACACACATATATGAAAGACAGAAAAAAAGCACAGGAAATATAAATGGTAGAATAATTATAGGAAAAATCATTCCATAGAGCAGATGAACTTTGTGAATAATATTTTCCATGGATTTAAAATTTTTGTAATGCAATCACCATTTTATAGCAGAGCACAAAGAAGAGATATAAGAACTTTTAAATTAAAAGAAAAAGACAAGAAAAAGAAGTGAAATGTTTATAATAGTTTCATCTTTGGAAATGAATTTGTTACTTGTTTTCTGCTTATATTATTCATATAAAGCACTCACTTGAGAAAAAACAATAAAAACAATAAGAAATAAATTTTTATTTTTTAACACCTGTTACATTGTATTAAAAACGATACATTTTCCAATTTTATGCAAAAAAAATAAAGTGTATTTTAAAATTTGAAAAAGAGGTAAAATGTGAGCTGGCAGAACTTAGGAAAGTAGTAAGAAAATTAACCAGAAACAAAGGCAAAATTGTAGTGTACACAAAAGTAAATGGACAATATATTCAGTAAGAAATAAAAAAGATAGGAATACAAAATGTATTAATAGTTAAGTGGATCAGAAAAATAGATAAAATTATGCAAAGAATATCAGTGTATCAAAATTTACAGGCTCTAAGGAGAAAAATTATATAATGGGAGAGAAAATATATTTATAGATATAAGTCATGAAAATTTTTCAGAAATAAAAGAAGACACAATTACAGACTTAAAGGGCACATGTCCAAGGAAGGACTAATAAGGATAATTAAAAGTGGAGCAATATCTCAAAAAAGAAGTCTAAAAAGATAATGTAAGAATTTTAAACCTAGCCAAATTATTGTACAAGGTAAAGGCACATATTTGTGTTAACATGCAAAACCTAGGTATAATATTTTTGTAAGCAATTCTTGAAGTAATCATAGAGGATAAACCATATTCTATAATATATTAATAAAAAAAGTATAGCAAAATTAGAAAAAAAGGAGTTGTTTGAAAAAATATAAAACATAAGTGGTTATTATGGACTATAAACTCTAATTTATGAAGTTATATAATCAACAGACATTTGAAAGAGGAAAAAGAAGAGAGAATAGTAAGTAGTAAAAGTACACTGATTTCCATATATTTTATGCCCAAGGGTCAAAAGATATCATTTAAAGCTGATAAGTTAAATAATGGTTGCATACAATTATTTACAGTACTATTAATAAAATAGTATAATTATAAACTCAGACAATGTTTGGGAAGAAACGAAAAAAAAAAGCCAATGGGTATGGACTTCCACATCTTTTATAGTCAGGAGGGGTTGATGAGAGGTCCGAGGATCTGAGGACATACTAATTTCATTACTGCTCATAATGGGGAATTAATAGGCATAAAAATAGAGAATTTAGAACATTGTATAATTTTATACTTGTAGAATGAAATACTATAATAAAAATGCAACCTTTTAAGTTAGCAGAAGAAATACAAAACAAAGACAATAAATAGCCAACATAAAGTCATGAAAATAGAAAACATGACAGCATTAAGATCAAATATGTCTACCTTATTAAACCATTTAAATGACTAATTTAATCAATAAAAGCAATATTCAGATTATATCAAAAAGTAAAACCTAGTAAATATTGTGTGTAAGAGATGAACATTAAACAAACTGACTCAAACTTAATAAAAAATACAAATAGAAAAATAAAAATAAATAAACTGACTCAGAAAAGTTAGAAAAGGATGAAAATAAACAAGACAAATGCAAACAAGGAAGACAGGAATAACAATCTTAATATAAGACAAAATTGATTTCAGTAGAAAAATATAAAATAAGATGAAGAAGTTAACCTTATAAAGAATAAAAAGTACAATTCACAAGGAAGATTTAGGAGCTGTAAATATTTGTGTATCAGATAACAGAGTAGTTCTCAATTGCACAACACATTGGAATCACCAAGGGATCCTTAAAAAGTACTGATGGTTTTCACTTGCACATATTCTGCTTTAATTACTATGGAGTGGGACCTGGACATCAGATTTTGAAAGCTCCTCAAGTAATTCTAATGTGTAGCAAAGTCTGAGAACCAGTGACTTGGCATAAATAATAAATAAATAGAAAAACACTACAGGAGATAAATGAAAAAATTGATGAAAACAGTTTTTAAAAAACAAACAACTTATTCTTCATGTCCCTTGGTTCATGACAGAGTACAGGAAAAAAGTCTGTAGATGACCTAAATAACATAAATAGTAAGGTAAATCATACATTTGTTTATGTATGAAGAGAGTTTGTATATGTTTGTGTAACTGAAGTTTTTACCCTAACAAGAAATGCCCCTTCCACCTTTCTTTTTCATGTACTCCAAGTAACTTCCACAAAATTTTATTAAAATATATTGAATATACCTCAATACATTCCAAAATATAAGAACAGTAAAAATGTTTTAAGACTGCAGTATAGTAATCATCAACAAGACAAAATGGCAATGATATGAATGGGAGAAAATATTTGCAAAAAATGCCCCTGATAAAGATCTAACATCCAAAATATACAAAGAACTCATACACCTCAATGAAAAAAAAATAATCCAATTGAAGAATGGTCAGAGGATCTAAATAGACGTTTCTCCCCAGAAGACATACAAATGGCCAATAGACACAAGAAAAGATACTCAACCTCATTAGCATTAGGGAAATGCAAATCAAAACCACAATGAGATATCACCTCATACCTGTTAGAATGGCTATCATCGACAAGACAAGTGATGGAGAGGTTGTGGAGAAAAAGAGACCCTTGTAGTATGGAGTCTCCTTCAAAAATTAAAAATAGAATTATCACATGACCCAGCATTACCTCTTCTGGGTATCTATTCCCTAAATTTGAAAACATCCACAAAGATATATACACCCTGATGTTCATAGCAGCATTATTCATGGTGGCCAAGACATGGAAATAACTGAAGTGTGCTTTGATAGATGATTGGATAAAGAAGATGTGGTACATATATACAGTGAAATATTGCACAGCCATAAGAAGTCAGAAAAAGTTGAGAACCATATGATTTAACTCATATATAGGATAAAAAACTGAAAGCAACCAAGGAACATGACATGCAGAGACTCATGGACATGGACAATAGTTAAGTGGTTACCAGAGGAAAGGGGAGGAGGGAAGGGGTAAATAAGTATAGAGTGGGTCAAATATATGGCGACAGAAGAAAATTTAACTTTGGGTGGTGAACACACAATGTAGTACACATATGATGTATTATTGCATTGTACACTTAAAACTGACATAATTTTATTAACCAATGTCATCCCAATAAATTTAATTAAAAAATATAATTTCTTCTGGGAAAAAAAGATTGCAATACAATAAGCGTCAAGATTAGAAGCAAGTAAACTAGAAAATATTTCTTACTCCCTAGAAACAAAATAAGTAAAATGTATAAATTGTTTTTTAAGTCATAGATCAAAGAGGAAGTAATTTTTTTCTCCACTTACTTATCCCCTGCTCCCACACTTCCAATTATTATAACCTTTATTTGCTCTAGATTATGTTTCATCCAAATCTTGAGAACTTTTCCTAGAGACAAACTGAAATTCCCTTTTCTCCCCATATTCTAGGATTTATTGACTGCAAAAGGTTTCTGCATAAAGACAGAAATAGTCTTAGGTCTCTGTAGCAAGAAGAAGGCTGAGGACAAGGGGAATAGTAGCAACGAGATGGAGAGTGGGGAAGGTACCTTTCTTCTCCATGCATAGAACAGTACCTGCAACTTACATCTGAGCAGGAAAACTTCCCAGTTATGTTGGGGGTGTGGTCTCACAAAATTCAAGTGGGGTGAGGCCATTCCAAAAGAGTCTGAAATCTCTGGAGGCCCTGCAAAGTCATGATGCTATTGCCCCAACTAGTTCTAATCGCAGATGCTGATGCTTGGCTTCCTTGGTGGATCTGATTTTGCTTTTGCTTAATCGCTGGTCTTTAAAAAAAAATTTTTTTTAAACTTTGGTTTTGTTCTTGTTTTCACTGAACTATTCTCATTCTGTTCTGTTCAATTCATTTTGTTCTGTATTCTGAGTTCTCAGTCATCAACATAGAGACCCAACCACTCACTTAAAGAGGGACCAACTTGGAGCTATGGGTAGATTTTCTAGTCTCCTGGTTTTCTGTTGCTTTCTTAACAACTTGTGTTATTTTACCCTCTTCTGTTCTATTGAAATGCTAATTATTTGTGATACTTTCAAAATAAATCTTAAATATTCAGATATATCAGTTATATATTTAAGTCAAAGGCAAACTCAGAATGAAAAGAAGTTTCCCTTTGTTTCATAACTTTCTCTTTTCAGGTATCTTTTTATGACCTTATTCCTCAGCACCTCTCACCCCCAAGTTTGAGTACTTAGAATACAAAGAAGGAACGTGGTAAATATCTGATGGAATAAATCAGCTTCTTTCAATCTTTGACTGACTTATTCCAAGTAAATCAAAATCTGCTGAGTTTCAGTCAAATTTGAGAGGAAGTTGACAAATTTATACATGTATATCATGGCTAATAGAGGCTCTAATCACTTATGCTCCTTTATCTCTCTTTTTGTTTTGATTTTTTTTTTTTTAGTTTGGAATATTATCTAATTTAAATGGAATGGAACATCTGCCATTGTAGTTAGGTAAATGAGTGGGAAATTAGGCAGTCAGTGGTTAATATTTGTCACATCTCTCACATGTCTGTCTGCTCTCCCTCTCTTAGTTCTTGCTCACTGGAAGATGCTACTGGCCTGTAAGGCTGTGTTCTCTGCTTTGTTCTATTTCAGTTTCCAAGTCAAGTCTATCCATTTTATAACTTTTATGTAGTAAATTTTTTTGAGAGTCTGTCTCTTGGATTTGCTTGTAGTACACTAAATTATAAATCACTGAAGTTTCCCTTTCATTCGATAGTTTGTTGTTTTATAGACAATGGTGTTGAGATGGCTGGAAGCAGATCGATTCATCAGAAATGGGTTGTTTTGATCCGTGGGACCTAAGTCTTAATGAAAGATCCTTGACAAACCAAATTATTGATTTAAAATAATACCAGTCATGCAGGAAGAAAAACTGACAAGTGTCTTTCTCTTTTGACTGAACAGTGTTCCCGCAATTATGTAGTGACATTGTAGGCAAGCCAGTGTAAACTTAATGCTCTTACCTCTTCTGCCTTCTCTCTAGTGATGTATTCTCAGTCATATTGGTGTGCTTCCAAAATCGGTAGTGAAGAGAAGTTACAGCTAGTCTTTTCTGAACTTACAATTGACTTCCTTTACTAATTTATTAGAGGTCTATAACTGTCTGTTTTCTCTGTCATGACAATTGCTGATTTAGGCAATAGGTAGAAATGTAAATTCCTGCCTGTGTTAATGAATTCATTAGTAGAAAAGCTAGTTGAAAAGATATAGGGAAAAAAAGTACAAGACATTACATGTTAAAGTTGTATTTTCTACACTGAGTTTGAGAAACACCAGTGTCAGTAACTATTCAGTTGAAAATGGTTTCAGTGGTCAAATGCTTTAGGGAAACAAAGTTAAATGGGTTTCTTTTCCTTTAGGGCTTCTCTGAGCTCATAATATGATAATGTGCCCTGCAAATTCTCAAGAAACAATTATTATACAGCAGTTCCTCTACTGTTTAACTGAAGAACTTTTGTGTTTTAAAGAGCACCTTCTAATTCATCTGAGAACTAGTGTTCATGTAAACCTCTAGACTGGAAACTCCAACATGAAAGGCAACTTTTCCTCTATAAAAATGTAAAATAGCCCTTAACCCCTACTACCCAGAGTATGAGGGATCTGAGCATTATGTACAGGGTCTTACTATCCTACAAACCAACAAAATGAATTTACTTAAGGGTATAGGAGGTGCCTCTGGATCAGGATCAGTTGATGTGTGTAACCTTAAATGTTTGCTTTCATGAGTCACATGAGATGGCCCAAGGAACTGCTTCACATTTCGTGCTTATGTTAAAACATAGTATCCCTGTTTTGGAATTCTGTGATGGTTTCTGGGTTGTGCTTATGCTGAAGTCAGTGAAGGGAACTATATTAAAACACAGGAAGGATTTGTGCAGCAAAAGTACTAGATAAAAGTTAATTAACTAATTAGTCAAACCTTCTATAGTACATTCTTGTAAAAACTACATATTATTCCTATAGTGATAAGTACCCTTTATCTTGATATTCTTTGTGTT
Source organism: Macroglossus sobrinus (assembly GCA_004027375.1). Classification (NCBI taxonomy): domain Eukaryota; kingdom Metazoa; phylum Chordata; class Mammalia; order Chiroptera; family Pteropodidae; genus Macroglossus; species Macroglossus sobrinus. The sequence goes on along the minus strand of PVKZ01002641.1, from coordinate 151,366 downwards.
TCAAATTGTGTTTCCAACATTTGCCCATATTGGCTGATGACAAAATTTTGCAAAATTAAAGCAATTCATGTTATTCCTAAATATGCACTTAGGTGGGTCTAGACATAAGGAAAGAAATCTCTGTGATAGAATATAGTCTTAAAATGGCTTTTATATTTCTTTCAGTGGGAACTGTTAAACTTTGATTCAATAGTCTTTTCTCAATCTATTCTGCTTTCATTGAGAGATACAGAGTTTGTTCTTTTTTTAAAATAAAATTTTTATGCATGAAATTCACAGATTTTAAAAGATTAGTTTGAATGAACATATACACTCATTTAACTGTCACTAAAATATATAAATTTTAGCACTCTCATTAAATATTTGTTGAATGGCTGACTGACTTAGGAGACTCAAAAAAATGTTGAAACTTAGATATGTAATTGACTTCTAGCCTGGTTAGTTAACTTTTGACAAAATAGATGCTCTTTTAAAGTCTATATCATAGACCTTCGAACTTCAGTCATCACCAAGATTGTTAGGAAGTTCACAGACATTGCAGAATAGTATCTAGACTCTAAACCAATATGTCTTGCTATGGCAGAGTAGGAAGGTATCTCTGCAGTCTGCTTATAGCTTTATTATTCAGTGGGGTTAAATCTAGTTTATTTCATGATCTTCTGACAAATGTTAAGAGAAATATTTTATTTACATCTAAAACTTGCAGAATGAGGCTGTGTTTTTGTAATGGTTATAAGTTGGTAAGACAAAAAAATGTTACACTGAACTACTTCTTTCTTTTTTTTTTTTTTTAAAGATTTTAACTGTGAACTTTCTTATGTGTCCCTCTAGAGCACTTTTTTAAAAACTACATGATGTACATTATATTTATAAGATTATTTAACCTTTATAGGAAATAAAGAAATAAAGATATAAAGATATTTTTAGAGAGAATTAAACAAACACATCAAACTCTACTGAGACCAATTATTCCAACTACTTAAGATAATAATATAATTTAATAAGACATAGTTATTCTTATTTGTTTTGAATAGCTCCAGGATTTCTGTTGAATAGCTGTCTGCATTTTTATTCACTTTTCTAGCTGAACTATCTCTGATCATATACAAAACAGAGAAATAATCAAATTTGGGGATGAGGGGAGAAGGAAGACTGAAGATATTTACTGGAGATAAGTTAGTGTTTTCTACATTTACAAGTGCCTTCCCTCTCTAAAGTCTAGTTTACTTGTTCATCTTGTGAGGATTTTGAGTCTTTATCTTGAATCTACATTACATTGAATGTTGTATAGTTAGCACTTGGATTTTTATTTCCAGCTAAAATGACAGCAGCAAAACTAAAACAAAACCTCAGTGTTAAAAAGAACATTAAAGTCAGCTAGTCTATAAATACCTGTATTGTTTACCAGAAATACTGGGAAGCCTCAAGAGCCACAGAATTAGAATTACTATGTTCTGGGTTATATGGTTTGAAAGAAAACTTTCCAGTATTCTGATTTGGATCTTTGGTTACAAACCAATGATAAAACCCAATTTCCCATGTGAAGTCTGAATCATCAAATGGCTATCAAGTAACTGAGATATCTTCAACTCCAAAACATGTCCTGTCCTTTTTTAGACAGCTGTGATTGTTCCTTAGATCTAGCTGAAATCTACTTCTCTTTAGCTGTCATTCTTGGTCTACCTAGGATGCCACCAAAAAGAAAAATACTTCTTTTTAAGTTTTATAGTTCATCTCTGGATCTTCATTCACTATCCCATATGTCAACTGAGCATTTAGCAGAGCCATTATTTCCCTTATTCTCATTTTAGATTAAACATGAACAAAGCAAATAAAAATCTTACCAGAAGTATATGCTATAATGAGATGGGCCATAAATCTAGAATAATCTGTGGTATTAGAGACCTGTATGGTGAGAAAAGATGTGGGAGGTTTATGGCAACTTCATATCAATAGGAGAATTACAATGTAAACCCCTCAGGTTCTAGAGCAGGGTATTGCCATACACAGTGAAAATCACACATCTTTTCAATAATAGTTTCTGGCATGGTACTAGGTACTGATAGAGTTGGACTGCTAATTAACATATAATGTTGTATTAGTTTATGGTACACAAAATGATTTGATATATGTATATATTGTGAAATGATCATTACAATAAATTCAGTTAACATCCATTACCTCACATAATTATAATTTTTTGTGTGTGTGCGATGAGAACTTTTAAGATCTCTTAGTAACTTTTGAATATATAATACTGTATAGTTAAATATAGTTCCATGCTGTACATTACAACCCCAGAATTTATTTACTTTATAATGGTAAGTTTGGACATTTTGACTGCCTTTATACCATGCTTCCGCTTCTGGTAAGCATTTATTTTTGCTATTTCAAAATACTTGTTATTTCATCATTCTACTATAATGATGAGCTTTCCCTCCTCTGCAATTTATTCATTTACCTATTTATGTCAGTATGAAATTATGAATACCTATTTTATTTAATGAGTTGTAATTAGTTATTGTCATCATTTTGATGCTCAAATTGTCCCAGATTAGGCCAACAGAAGCACCTTCAAGGTCTTCTGATATGTTCTCATCACTCTTTATGTAAGAAAATAATAGTCTAACACTAAGATTCTTGGGACTCATCTCATACTGTCCTTGCTCCTGCGTGTAAGCAATCATTTCTCCAATAAACCCTGTTATTTTTTTAATGGAGAATGGCAATTAGAAACCAAGATCATGGTACTTGGTGTGTGCGTGTGTGTGTATATGTGTGTGTATGTGTGTGTATATATACATATACACACACACATATATATACATATATGTACACACACACATACACACACCTACATACACACACGATCATAATTTGAAGAAAAAAGTTAAAAACTATATATATATACACAAATTTTTCATGTTTTCATGTCTTTAAAATTTTTAAATTTTACAAAAAAAATTAAATAATTTTAGGACAGTTACAAAGATAGTACAGAGCTCCTGTTGACTTTTCAAAGCCAGCTTCCCATAAGATTAACATCTTACAAAACCACAGGTAAATTATTAAACTAAAAAAATTAATATTCTTTAGTTCTTTTAAAAATAGCAATCTATTTTCATTTTGTAGATTCAGCGTAATCTCTTTAATCTCAGAGAATAGTTATTTTGTAGTTTTTTTGGTCCTCTACTTGTTCTCTATTTTGATCTATCTCCTTCCCTTCCTCCCCTTTCTTTCTGTTTTCTTCTCTTCCTGCTTTTTTTCCTTCTATTTAATTAATAAGACCTTAAATAATGCTTGTTATTTTTCAGGCATTGTTCTAAACACTTTACAAATATTAGTTTATTTATTCCTCGTAACATCTAATGTGGTAAGCATTATTATCTTTCTTTAAAAGTAGAGAAATTGAGACATGAAGTTATGTAAGTTGCCCAAGATCAATCAAAATATCGATAAAAGATTAAGGATTTGAATCTAAGTGCTTTGCTTCCAGAGTCTGTGCTCTTTATCACTGTGTCATGCTGATTGTCAAGTTGTTGAAAACTCTAGCTGAAGGCCCAAGCTACATTGTGATGCCTGTACCTTGATGGTTAGAGATTTGGCCTGTTTGTTAGACTGCTCCCAACTGAAGTACTAAAGGTTTCTGTGCAAGTTTCCTGTGTTTTCTAGAGGTTAGTTCTCCAGTCTACTGCCTGGAGGTTATAGGCATAACTTGGCCAAGATCCTTGGAGGTGATTAGGTCAAGGGTATTGGAAAGATAGCAGATTAAGAGAGTACTCTGGATTTTATTAAATACCTGACTTTATTCATTTGTCTGCTCACATTGTTTAGGTTAGTCTTTTGTAATCTGGAAGTGAATTAATATACCTATTCCACAGAAAATGTACTTTACTTTTATTAATTTATATTTAGAATTTTATGTTGTTTCTAGCACTTGTATTTTTGAAACTCACTAACATACTGGAATTGTTCTTCACTCTAGTATTTTACGATGGCTTAAACATTTTGTATGACCAGATGGTCTCTTAGTGATACTAACTTTAATTCATTTTTCCTTTGTGCTAAACTTGGCAATATATAATCTGAATAGGACTCTGATTAGAACTTTTTTTATGAGCTATAAACTCTCAGTGATAAAGATGAATAAACTAATGCATCTTGTATCGGGGTAATAATAGTTTATTTGTATTTTTTATTTTATATGTTCTTTTTATATCTTTTTTTTCTATTAGGAATTTCTTTTCTAGAACATTGAAATTATTATATGTTTTAATTCTAAACTCTTGCCTAATTTTTTTATTAAGTCTGTTCAAATTTAGATCTGTGGTAGAAGGAAAAGCATTTGCTTCTACATTTGAACATTCTCCTGGGGTAATAGTTTTGTTTGAAATTTAGCTCTTGTATTTTTTGTCTCTTTAATAGCAGTCTTCAATAGAACTCTTCAGATTAATAAGTTACTGTATTTCAAAATGACACTGCTTGTTGATTTATTATTGTTGTTAGCATCTACCGAGGAGAAAAACTTAGCAGATGTTAGGAAATTATCGTACACATGCCCACATGTTAAAAAGCACTTAGTGATAACAGTTCTGAGTAAAATCAAGTAAAAACATATTTTATTCTTTTCTCCTTCCCTGTATACTTCTTACCAATCTCCTTTTGCCACTTATATGTCTAACAGTTTATGAAAATTTTTAAAAATTAAAAAAATTACAGTCGACTTACAATATTATATTAGTTTCATGTATACAACGTAGTAATTAGACATTTAAATATCTTATGAAGTGATCACCCTGATAAATCTAGTATCTATCTGATATCATGTAGTTATTACAATGTTATCAACTATATTCTTTATGCTATACATTACATCCCTATGACTGTTTTGTAACTACCAATATATACTTCTTAATCACTTCTCCCTTTTCAACCATATCCCCAATTGCTCTCCTATCTGGAAACATATCTCTATATCTATGAGTTTCTTTTGTTTGTTCATTTATTTTGCTCTTTAGATTCCACGTATAAGTGAAATCATATGGCATTTGTCTTTTTCTGTCTGACTTTTCGAACTCAGCACAATACCCTTTAGGTCCATTTATATTGTTGTAGATGGCAAGATTTCATTCTCTTTTTTTTTTATGGCTGAGTAAAATTTCATTGTATATATGTACCACCTCTTCTTTATCTGTTTATTCATTGATGGACACCCAGGTTGCCTTCATATCTTGGCTGTTGTAAATAATGTTATAATGAACATATGGATTTACATGTCCCATCAAAGTTGTGTTTTGGGTTTCTTCAAATAAATACCCAGAAGTGGAATTACTGGGTCCTTCTTTTTCTCTCAGTATAACCTTTGTTTTAAAGTTTATTTTTCTTGTGTAAATGTTGCTAACCTGCTTTTTTTGTTTTCATTTTCATGAAACATCTTTTTTTTTTTTTATCCTTTTCAGTCTGTATATCTTTGATTTGAAATGAGTGCCTTGTAGGCAGAATGTGTAAGGCTCTCATTTTCTTATCCATTTAATCACCCTATCTTTTGATTGGATCATTTAATCCATTTATGTTTAAAGTAATTGTTGATAGATACGTAGTTCTTGCCATTTTATTATTCATATTTATCTTTTTTCCTTTTTCCTTATTCTTCTTAAAGAAGTCCCTCTAACATTTTTTTGTTGTTGTTATACTAGCTTGGTGAGGATGAACTCCTTTAGCTTTTTCTTGTATGGGAAACTCTTTATCTGTCTTTTGATTTTAAACGATAGCTTTGCTGGGTAATCTTGGTTGTAGATCCTTGTTTTTCATTACCTTGAACATTTCCTGCCAATCCCTTCTGGCCGGCAGAGTTTCTGTTGAGAAATTAGCTGACAGTCTTATGCGAGGTCCCTGCTTTTCTCTTGCTGCTTTTAAGATTCTTTGTCCTTAACCTTTGGCATTTTAATAATGTTGTGTCTTGGTGTGGACCTCTTTCAGTTCATCTTCTTTGGGATTCTCTGTGCTTCAAGAGACTGTATGTCTATGGCCTTCACCAGGTTAGGGAAGTTTTTTTTGTATTTATATCTTCAAATAGGTTTTCTTCTTTGCGCTCTCTCTTCTCCTTCTGGCATCTGAATAATGCAAATGTTGGTATGCTTGATATTGTCCCAGAGGCCCCTTAAACTATGCTCATTTTTTGGTATTCTTTTTAAATTTTATTATATTTATTGGGGTAAAGTTAATAAAATCATGTAGATTTCAAGTATAGAAATCAGTAATATGACATATGTATATTGCATAGTGTGTTCACCACCCAAAGTTAAATTTCTTTCTGTTACTATATATTTGATCCCTTCTACCCCTATCTACCTCGCCCCTACCTTGCTTCTCTCTGGTAACCACTAAACTATTCATTTCTGATCTGATTGGGTGTTTTTTGCTGTCTTATGTTTTAAATCACTAATCAACTCTCTGCTTCATCTAATCTACTATTGATTCCTTCTAATATGTTCTTTATTTCAGTTACTGTATTCTTCATTTTTGACTTGTTCCTTTTTAAGTTATCTGTCTTTACTTTTATGTTGCCTATCTCTTCGTTGAATTTTTTACTGAGATCATTGAGCATCTTTATAACCAGTGTTTGGAACTCTATATTTGATAAATTGCTTGTCTCCATTTAGTTTTAGTTTTTTTTTTTTTGAAGTTTTATTCTATTCTTTAATTTAGGACATGTTTCTTTGTCTCTCCATTTTCCCTTCCTCCCTATATTTGTTTCTATGTATTAGGTAGAGCTGCTACATCTCCCAGTCTTGGTACAATGGCCTTATGTAGTCAGTGTCCTGTGGTATAGTCTCCCTGGTCGCCTGAGCGGAGTGCTGCAGTTGTGACCCTTGTGTGGGTTGTGTGTGCCCTCTTTTGTAGCTGAGCCTTGGTTGCTGTTTGCACATTAGTGGAAAGGATTAAACCCTCAAGCTTATTAGTTGTGTGGACTGGCTATGACTACAATGGAGGAGCTGTTGTTCAAGGGATGACCTGATAGAGAAAAATTAGCTTTAGAGGGGCTCTGGTGACTGCCTAGTCTGCCCTTTGGGTGTCTCATTTGTAGAGGTAGTTGGATGGTGCTCTGGTGTGATGTGAAGATGGCCACCAGGTGTGTTGGTTCTGGGGCCTCCTGGGAGAGACTCTGGTGTGGGCCAAGTTCATCTGTTGCCTGTATTCTGCCTGGGGCCACTTGATATGAGCTACAAAGTGATTTGTAGATGTTTGTCACTTGTGCTAGGCTTGAAGGTGCCTGGGAGAGGCTAAGTGGTGAAGTGAGTTCAGCTGCTTAGCAAGATATTTGGATCACACTGAGGCCAGATGCTGCTTGTTTGATGTTTGTGAATCTTTGAGAGAGTTTAAGTAAGTTTGCTGCATGAGCTAAGATAGGCCGTTTGTATGGAATTGCCACTGTAAACAGCTTGGGTGAGCCTGCAAGTTGGTGGGACAGGTTCTCAGTGAATTACCAGTGTTAGCTAGGTTGCTGGACACTCAGATATGGCTCCCATCTGTATGTAAAGGCTGGGTGTGTGGAAAGGGATCAATGAAGAAACAATGGCTTCTGCCAGCTCTTCTGTCTGGAAGAAAGCTGCTTCTCCTGCCCTTGTCCCGAAGCCAGACAATTAAATTCCTCCCCCATATATCTCTGGCACCTTTCAAGCTGCTGCCCTAGTGCTGGAGCTCAGGGTGATTGAGTACATCGGTGAGTTAAGTCCATTGTGCACGTTCTTTAAGATGAGTTCCTAGGACTCCAGCAACCCTCCATCTTACTTAGCCATAATTTCTGCCGATTTTCACAGCCAGAAGTTTTGAAGACTTTTTTTCCTGGCACTGGAGACTGAGCTGGGAAGCCTGGTGTGGGCTTGGGATCCCTCCCTTCTCAGTGGAGACCTCCACAGCCAAGATATTCCTCCTGATTTTTGATGGACACATGAGGGTATGGGATCAGCCCATTATACATCTCTGCCCCTCCTACCAGTCTCAATGTAACTTCTTCTGTATGTCCATTTTATAGAATTTCTGTTCAGTCAGACTTCAGGTGATTCTCAATGATGTTTTTTTTTTTTTTTTGTATTTTTTTTTAGTTGTAATTTTGATGTGGTTATAAGAGGGGGCAAGCACAACATTTACCTACTCTGACATCTTGACTGAAAACCTTTTTTGTTCAGTTTAATCAGATTTTTATTATTATTTTCTTGCTATAGAGTTATATGAGTTTCTTACATATTTTTTGATATTAACCTCATATCATATACAAGGTTTGTAAGTATTTTCTCTCATTAAACAGGTTGTCTTTTTCAGTTTTTTGATTATTTCTTTTGCAGCACAGAAGCTTTTTAGTTTAATATAACTTCACTTATTTATGCTTTTGTTCTTTTGCTTAGGTGTCATATTAAAAAAAATTTTTGCCAAGACCAATGTCAAGGAGTGTTTTCCCTGTAATTTTTTTCTAGGAGCTTTCCAGTTTCAGGTCTTACATTAAATCTCAAGTCCATTTCAAGAAGTGTGATGCCTACAGCTTTATTCTTTTTTTTTAAGATTACTTTGGCTATCAGAGTCTTTTGTGATTCCATAGAAAATTTAGGGTTGTTTTTACTATTTCCATAAAAAATACCATTGAAAATTTTATAGGGATTGCACTGAATCTACAGATAGCTTTGAGTAGTATGGACACTTGAAGAAAATTAATTCTTTCAATCAATCTATGAACATGAGATATCTTTTTATTTATTTATGTCTTCATTTTTTTTTCATCTTTATAATTTTCAGTGTATGGATCTTTCACCTTGGTTAAATTTATTCATAAGTATTTTATTGTTTTTGATGTTATTGTGAATGGGATTGCTTTTTATTTCTTTTTCAGTAATTTGTTGTTATTTTATAAAAATGCAGCTCTACCCCACAGGTGAGTGGGGCTGGAAAGTGTGTTCCATGGTTGGGTTGAGGTCTCTATCTGGGCTATTGGGTTAGATTAGGCTGTAGGCTTTGCCTCACAATTGAGTGGAGTTTTTGGTTGATTTTCTCCCTGGGCAAGGCTGTAGGCTATATTCAACAATTAGGTAGGGCTTATATGCTGGACTCTATTGCAAGGTTGTTTGGTAGGCTAAACTCCAAGGATGCTAATGGTAATTTTTCAGGCTCCCTGGTTTTATAGAGCCAGAGGCTTTGCTCAACTGTTGGGCAGGGATGCTGGCTTGGCTCTCTGTTTAGGTGGACTATAGTATGTGATCTGTGAATTCCAGGTGCTTTCTAGTGGGACCGAACTGAAGGCTATACTGAGCAGTTGGATGAACCATGAATTTGCTTCTCTTCTGGGAGGGTCATAGTATGTGCCTACAGCCAGTATGACTTATTGCCTGGAAACCCAAATCAGGCAGAACTGACAACCAGGTCCCTCTCCAGATAAAGCTACCAGCTTGGTAGCTTTATGGATAGAGCTGCTGGCTGATATCTTTGCTCAGGTAATTCTGCAAGCAGAAACATGGTTCACCTAGGTTTGAATATCAGTTGCTGTAAGCCTACCCCTCTTCTCCATCTCTATGTGATCCCCAGTAGTCAAGCTCCATAAGTTCCTTTAGGAATTCCCATGAGATAAGACTCAAGTTAACCCGCTCAGGAAGCATTCTGTAATAATGAGGAAGCTGAATGTCACCTTGGGTTTTTTTTTTTTTCCACTGCAGAAACTGTAAGACTGGGGGGCTCTCATGATGCAGTGCTGTATTGACCTGGGGAAGGAGCAACGTTGTCAAAGTGGAAAAGCCTCTCTTAGCCTTGTAATGTGATCCTATGTAGTCTCTGTTTACCATGGGGGTGTTTCAGCCTCACCCCTGGGTTCTGAGATTTTCATAGCTGTGATTGTCTATGGATATTTGCTAATATCTTTTTGTGAGGGGTACTAAAGTTGGAACAATACTATATTTACCATGTTGATATTGTTATCCTTTTATTGGATAATTTAAGTAGTTCCTTCAAGTAATGCTCAAATCTTCCAGGGAAAAAGTAAATCCCAATGTCCTAGATTTCTCAGTCTTCTACCTTTCTTCTTGAATATTGTCTAAGAAACTGTATTTATGTATGGGGTGGGGCAGGGGCCATGAGGTAAGAATTTAATCAAGATGATGATAAAGGGAGAGTTAAGGTTTTTAGCCTTTGTTTTCCTGACTCCTGTAATTTTAAGGGCAGTGCCTTTTGTTCATTTGATTACTACTTGCCTTGTTGGCTATCAGTTTCAATGATCTGAATTCTCTCAGTTTGGCCAAAGACTGGTGGTGCTTTCTGGATTACTTTGCCTCTTTTTATCCTCCACAGTACTATACACCCCTCTGAGATCTGGTGTGACTTGCATTTGACTCCAACTGGGTGCTTTGCTGTGCTCCCTTTACTAAAGAAGTATCTCTATAGGAACTCCCCATCCAACCTCTCCAGTCCTTCTGAGCTCAGTCTTTGCTGCTGAGGAAACAACACTAACTCAGTGAGCTAATTTCGAGAGCTAACCACACTGTACAATTAAGGTTACTTAAGTGTAGTAGTGGCAGTAGCCCAAATATGTATTGGGTAGCTAGCAAGTCAGCTGTTTCCCAGAGACACAACAGTAAGGTAGAGATAGATCTTTCTCCCCTTACCTTTCTCTTTGTTGAATCTCATACCTCCTCTCTCTCTCTCTAGTTGGAGGATTCAAGAGGAAAAATAGGAGAAAAATTACTAGCTCTCTCATTCTTATCTTCCCTTTTCCCTCTCTCTCTCTTTTACTCTAGTGCTAGGAAAATAGTAAGATTTTTTTTTTTTGGAGGAAAGTGGTTTGCTCTTACTCCATACCATATCCTTCTTCAAACATGGATCACTAGAAGAGGAATATTCTCTACATTGTAAGAGCACTTTTTGACTTGAGTTACTTATTCTTATTTGCTATTATGATAAATTGAGATGGTTGGTGTGAGAAAATAAAGAAATTTTAAAGTCTTTTGTAATAGTAATTTTACCTGCCAAAGACTGAGTATTATTTTATCCCTTTACTTTGTGTTTCTTCTATGATAGAATCTAGACTTCCCTCAGGCAGACAGATATCTCCAATGGTTTCAAAAAGGCAAAAGAGAAAAATAACATTAAAACTTTCTATAATGTTACTTATCTAATGAAAGAACTTGTATGGACATTTTATTCAGGGAGCTTAACTTCTACTTCTGATTTGGACAGAACATAGTTGCTCGCTTGACTATAAATTTCACTTTTAAACCAGCTGGGATAATTTGGGTAAACAATATATAGAAATTTGAATTTGTTTCCTCAAGGAAAATGTTTTAATTCTTAAATCACTACATTTAGGAAAAAATTTTTCATTATAATTTTACATTGTACTCAAAATTGCTTTATTTTTTTTTACATTTTATAAAATAAAGACTACTATAAAAGAGTGTTTACATATAACATATAGTAATTTGTGATTTTTCCATGACTTACCTTACCCCCAGATATGTGATTTTTACTTGGTAAGCTCTATAGAATCTCCATGTTATTCTTCTACTCTATATTGTCTCTGTGCTAAGCTCTTTCACACCACACCAGCAACTAGTAGCATGGGAATGCTATAGTAGTAGTAATGGCCTCTGAAAGTCATTTCAGAACTGATCCTAGAAGAGATAGATAATCTTTACATACTACAATAAATCCAATGCCTAGAACTAATCTATATTGAGATGAATAATAAAAGCACCGTTTGATTCTTGTAATTTAGAGATCCTTGTAGAAAAATAATTTGGCATATTTTTTACATCTAGGATAGTGACTGACACACATAATAGATATTCAATAAATACTTATTGTTGCCATTTTCACTGATTTTCCATTTGATAATTATCTAGCATTTTACATTAGGAGATAATTAAATACTGAATAGTTAGTTACTGGAGGTTCTGAAATATCTAGTGAATTTTCATTCTGTACTCTATATTATTTTCCAAAATTTGTCAGAAAAGGCTCCAATAACAATCTTTTTTTTTTAAGTGTTTTGATAGAGCCAATGATAGTAAAATACTGAGTGATTTGAGTCTTACCTCAAGATTATTCTTCAGAGCTTTGGATTTTGATTTATTTTATCTTTGCAATATAATAAAGAAAGGCCATAGTTACTTTCTCTTTTATTTGGTACTCACAACCTTTTATTATCTGACTTCACAATTTTAACCACTGTACACAAAAACCTCTCTTAAAAGTTACCAGTGACCTCTTTTTTAAACAAACTTAATGGTCTCTTTAGTCTCTATCCTTCATGCTCTTCTTCAGCTTGTGACAATATGGACCACCCTTCTTCCTGGTTCTACTCATTTTTCAATACTATTTAGTTTCTTATGATTCTCTTCTATGGCTTTTTTTCAAAATAGGCTTACGTGCTTCTGCACTTAATTTTTGCCTTGCCTATTATTAATGTAGGCATTTTCAAACATTTCTTCTGCCATATAGTTTTTATATTACTTTTTTATTTTTTGTAGTAGCTAATTTCCAAAGATAAACTTCTTCCCCAGTGAACAACACCTCCTTATACTCAGACACTCCTCTTGAATCTGTGCTGGACCTTTGACTTGTCGATAACCAATAAAATGTGGCAGAAGAGACACTGGGTAAATTCTGAAGGTAGGTCAGTTCAAACCTTACAGCTTCTATCTTTAGTTCTTGGAAACTCTTGCTTAAAGCCTTGAACTACTGTGTAAGATTCCCACTATCATGAACTATCTATGATTGAGAGTCCACTTGTAGGTGGTCTGGATGACAGCCCCAGTCAAGTCCAGCCTTTTAGTCATCTCCATAAATATGAGTGAGAAAAACCATTGGGTCTTATAAATAAGTTCATCTGCCAGCTAAATACTGTTTTGTGAATGTCATGTAATTAAGTGTGGCCCAGTTAAGTCTTGCTTGAATTCCTGACTCATAGAGCCATAATCAGTACATTTTAGAGAATTTTGCTATGCAGCAGTCTTAAACAGTTCTATTACTTCATAATCATCTATATAAGGTCAAAACTCAGAACAGAATGAAGCCTTCTCCATGATCTATATTGTAGTTTGACTTTAAATTCTCTTCTATTGGTCAGCTTCTCTATATCTGTAACAATGCCACACTACTTTAATTATAAAAGCTTTATTTGTTTTTAATGAACATTTGATAAGCTAAATCTTTATTTTTTTCTTTTGGTTTTCTAGCTATTTTTGAAAATTTAATAGCTGATAGGGGTATCACTCAAATCATTGCAGAAATTGCAAAAACTAATCATTTGAGAAGAGATACCTCATATTATACTAAACAAAATCCTAATGGTTTAGAAATCTAAAAAATGAAACTAAGATCTGAAATGCTCTCATCAAATTGTAACTATGTATGGTGATGAATGTTAACTAGACTTATTGTGGTGCTCATTTTGCAATATATGCAAATATCAAGTCATTATGTTACACATCTGCAACTAATATAACTTTATATGTCAGTTATATCTCAATAAAAAAAATGAAACCAAGTAGTAGAAGAAAACATGAATGAATTTCTAGATATACAGAAAGTTTTTCTATTCATGATTCAAAATCAAGATGTTACTAAAGGAAAGATTGATAAGTTGACTAAATAATGACAAAAAAAAGACAACATGAAAATACAAATGGCAAATTTGGAGAAAATATTTGTAACATATATCACAGATGAGGGGTAATTTGTCCTAAAAATCAATGAACAAGAAAAACTTCAAATAAAAAGTTGATGGAAAAGTAGACAAAAGACATAAAAATATATTTCATAGAAAAAGATATAAAAATGGCTCTTAAATACATAAAATATATTCAACTTTATTCATAAAATAAATTAAAATAATAGGATGTACTATAATACCATTTTTCACCAATAAAATTCACAAAAATGTGAAAGGTTGCTTCTTGTTGGTAGAGCTTTGAGGAAACAGGCATTTTTATACATTACTGGTGGAGTGCAAAACATTTCAACCCTTGTGCTAGTTAGCAGTTTACTAAGACATCTCTAAATCTTCTTCATTGCTCTACTTATGATACCAGAACTGGGTCTTATGAACATTTATCTTTTTTCATCTGGCATTTATGTTAAGCTTTATGCGTAGATGGCATTGGAGGAACACTGCAAGAAGGAGGTTGCTGTGTTGTTCGTTCTACTTACCTTTGGGATACTTGGCTGGTATATGGGACATTCAGTGGAGCTTGCTCCCAGTGAGTTTCAGTAGCATCCCCATAGGCAGATTCCAGGTGAGTTCCACAGGTAACCTAGTAATTTCCCAGAAATTTCAACATCCCTCCAGTGAGACCATTCCTGGTAGCCTCGCGGTATCTCTTTCAGCTTTCCAGCTAGTTCAACAGCAAGTGTATCTTCTCCCATCCACAGGGAGCTCCCAACCAAGTTTCATTTGTGCCCTAGCAGGTGGTTTCCTGTTTTCCAACTTTGGCCTGAAGCACCTCAGCATACTCCTCTGCCATGAAGTAGTAGGATGTAACCATTTCTTTTTCAGTTCAGTCTAAATTTCAGCTTTTTACGAGGTTCAGAGTAGCTCTCAAAATTTTTCTTCCTTTGGTACTCCATTTCAGCTTCAAGGGTAGTTGTTAATTCCTGTATCTGATATTGCTATGTTCTTTAGAGTTTTCTTTAACCACTAGTACTCAATAACCTGTCACTTTAATCATCTAATACTAGTTAATAATTCTTTATATACACTTTCTATGTTCTAATTATTGTGTGCTTTCTACCTCCTTACTGGGCTGTGACTGACATAACCTCTAATGGGAACGGCTGCAATCTAGGAAAACTGCATATTTACTTACCATTTGACTTTGTAACTCTGCTTCTATGAACATAGCAAACAACATATACATGAAATTGTGGTAGTTAGTGAATTTTAGAAACATTGTCCATGCTTAGCTACCTGGACTGATAAAAGTGACTGATAAAATTAGAAGATTCTGAAATGGAGAACTTGAGGCATTGGGAACCTAAGTGCTGTGAAAAGGCAAGCTAGCTTCTGCTGTGGATGTGAAGGAGGGCACTCGCTCTGCACTCTTCTCAAGAGGGCATTGTTGCTGCTTCACTTTTGCTTTCAAAAACTTATGTATCAACTTGTGTCCAGCCCTCACCTGGAATTTGACAGGGAAAAGAATGCTGGGAAACATGGTTCCAGCTTAGCTAAATCGACAGAAGCCAGGTGTGTTATATTTTCTTCTTTCTGTTTATATTTATTTTTTGATTAAAATACACACACATATTTCTTTTGTAGATTAGAATTTCTTTAGGAATAGTTTCATTCCCTAAAAATAATTGTATCTTCAATATATTACACACACAGATTCTTAATATGTATTTATTAAATGAATAATAAAAAAGAAAAAAATTATATCTGTTACTTGCTTAGACTCCTGCCCCAAGAAGCAGCCCTGCCTATTTTCAGAAAACCTTCTAATAGAATACAAAATGAATATTAGTATTATTTTGAAAGAATCCAATTAATTACTGCAAATTCCACAATACATCTGTCTTGAGCTAAGCCAATTATATAGGTGTATTATTCTCTAAATTTCCTATATCTGTCTGATTATCTTTGCAGAATTCTCATGCAGACATTTCCCATGGCACTATAAAATTGTCTGGGTTTCTTTTTCTTAGCTTTTCATGAGCAGTATCTTGCCATTGAGTATCTTAACAATATTAATAAATTCTTTGAGACTGAGAAGACATTTATAGGTCAATTAAAGGCAAGTTTAGGTTCAGAAGATAAGTAGTATGACCTGGTATGTACTAAGCCTTCTTGCAAATAGTTTGGTCACTTTTCACATATGAAAATGTACTCCCATATTCCATGAGCAGCTGCAGTCAGGTTTTGTGGTTGAGTGTTGAGATCTGCCTGAGTAAAATGGCCTCTAACAGCCATGGTCCTTAGTATATCCATTTCTATTGATGTACATTTTGCAATACATTCTGTTAGGTTGTAAGTTAGAGAAGCTCTGAATATATTAGGTTTTTCTACACAAAGATGAACATATATTGATTTTCTTTATATTGCAGATTTTTCATCTTATTATTTAGTCCACAGGCCAGGAAATCTCTTTATCTTATTAATTTGCTTCCTTAGTCCTGACAAGGGGTCTGCAGTTGACTTTTTTAGGTCCTCAAATGGCTCTAGAGTATCCTTGCTTCTACTAGGGTGAGCTGTTTTTTATTTTTATTCTTAAAAACTCAAAATGTAGGAAACTCACTGAATTTATTCTCTTTTGTGTGGAGAATAAAAAGATGTCTGAGACTTTAGGTACAAATGAAGGGTCATTGTGTAAGTGTTATAAGAAGGAAGAAAGAAACACAAACAATCAGATATACTTTACCAATAGAAAATGATATTCATTTAGGAGAATTTTAGAGAAAAAATGAGACATTTTCCTCAATCATATATGTAGTGGATGATACCTTGAATTGTGATAGATGTTTTATACTGTGCCTCATTTATACTACTTTAAGTATTTTTCCCACTGTCTAGGCATCATTTAGATAGGGAGCACATATATCAAGGTTTTTATTTTTGAGGGTTAAAAGACACAATTGAGAAATAAATAAAAAAGAATTTCAAAAAAGTTATAATTGGGCAGAGAAGTTTTTTGTTTTTTTTTGTTTTTTGTTTTTTTTTTGCTGTGTCTTTCTCCTCATAATAATCCCTCAGGGCTGGGGAGGAGAGAACTGTTTCAAAAAAAGTGTTAGATGATGTGGGAGCTCAGTGTCCTGCTCTCTCATTCCAGACTGAGCTAGATCTTAATAGCAGATATGAGAATTTGAGGATCTCTTAAACAGGTAAAGCCTAGGGAAAAGCCTCTTTGAAAAGATCTCTAAGCCATTATGGTGAAACAAAACAGAAACATTGAATTCGTATGTCTAGTCATGAGAAGGTTGGAGATCACCTACAAGGTTCTCAGAGTAGGGCAGGAGGCATTACAATGTGTCTGTGGCCCCTTGACCTCATGTGCACATTGGCTGGGAGACACAGCACTCTGGAGCATGCAAGGAGCTGATGGTTGAGAAACAACAAAGAAAGCTTAATCAGTCTCACCAGGGATGGGATGGTGACATATTTATATCTTAGTAGATTGCCAGAATGGCAGGGGACATGCTGAAGTGTCAGATGAAAAAAAAGTATCATCCAGATGGAGAGACCATCTAGAACTAAGACAAATACAGCTGAACATATATATATCTCTTCCTTATTGGGGAAATATAATTAAAAACAAAATCTCCCAACCTGGAACACCTCTACACAAAAGTATTAGAGAAAAAAAGCACTTTTATTTTTTGAATAAGCATTAAACCAGGATGTGATACATATCACAGGCAATCTGCTAAGATATTGTAATGACAGAAATTTCACTCTTTTATGTAAGCAAGTGGGTAACTAATTACACACACACACACACACACACACACACATATTCTGAAGATAAATGTTAACTAGTAAGAGAAAGTTCATTCTAAGTTTCTCTGGTAATTGGAATGATCATTTGTGTTACTTTATTGGCTTTAGACAAAAGAAAATTTACACTTTTCATATCTTTATGACAGAGGTAGTTTTACAATTTGGAGCCAGATGCCTATGGAAGTGAGGCCTCTCCCTTCCACAGAGACTGGGAGATGTGGGCACTATCCCACTTAATGTTTACATTTCAAAGGGATAACTTTCAAGTCCTTGAGAAAGACATTCCTGGGTTGTAAAACTGGTAAGATTTTATTTTTAAGATTTACATAAATTTATAATTACAAGTATATAAAAAGAAAATACTCTAAGAAAAGGTGGAGGATGCATCTTTCCTTCTTTTTAACAGGGAAAATTAAAAGTATTGTTTGTCTTACAAACTCATTGATATCTTAACAGCATTTAAGCCCTTAGTATCAACCTTAGGGTGAAAGAGAAGAAAGGGAAAAAGTCACAAGTAGGACTGTGTTTTATTCCTGAGATATCACTGAATTTGACAAGGTTTATCTGGAAGCTATACAAATGAGATTTTGAGATAAACATTCAGTTCAATCTAGACCTAGAAGCAGCTGAGCAAAGCCAAGGATATCCATCAGGGGTGGTCAGCCTCATTTGCCTCTGGACAGTTCCTGAACTTTCTATGTATGTTGTGCAAAAGATTAGGAAATATTGGCTTATTTCTTTTTTCTTGGATTTGCAGTGTCACTTAGCAATGACAGTAATCAGAGATTATCACAATGCTTGCTTAGCAGGTTCCCAGTTCCTATCTGTAGTGTGCATGGACACTGGCGGAGCAACCATTATATATAACTAGGTGATTTGATGAGGAGGGTATATCTTTGGGGGAAACTGCTAGGTGTATACATAGCACAGAAGACTGAAATTGTCAAGAACTTTGAGGAAATTAGTTTATACCTTGCTAGTGCGATCATTTATAGAATTTCGTTTTTAGAGAGACTGACTAATCAATATTTTCCAAATGATCACATCTCAGCACACATAGACAAGGTCACTTGTTTATCCCTCACAATAGTACCATAAAGTGGTGGCTGGTGATTTGAGCATCTTATGGCCACTTTGATTACCTGAATCTAATATTTTATCATTAGCATCTTGATCCAAAAAGCTCTTCTGTTTCATGTATCATATAGTCAGTTGACTATGACAGAGTAAAGGAATTTTATAGAGCTATCATCAGTGCAGAATGTATATCCTAAAATAATCAAGGCTGTGTTTTTTAAAGTTAAAAATGATGACTGAAATGAATGCTCTTGTTGGCATTTTAATGTTTTCCCAGTGTCCATTCCTATAATCAACATCTTTTCTGAATACCTCTCATGTGTCAGAGTCTATAACAGACACTAGGAATAAGACAATAAACCAAACACATCCTGGCCTTCAGTGAGTTCATAGTTGTGTAGGGGGAAAAACCTGTACATAAATTATGATACAGTAGATCAATAAACATAGAAATATCAGCCAGGAGGGCAGATGTTAACTTGGCTGAGTTTCAGAGAATCTTCAGTGTTTGCCTGGTAAGTCAGAGGTTCCAGTAGAAAACAGGAAGAATCATAGAACTCATAGCTGTTTTTATTTTCTCCTTCTCCTCATTAGCCAGATAGTTTTTAACAAGTTATTCAGTTAGTCCTTTTGAATGAAGATGTGTCAGTTATTTTTATAAACAAACAATCCCTCCAGCAATATACAAAATGCCTCTCTCAGATTTTATAATTTCTATGTTGTCTTGAATAGCATTGTATTTAAATCTAATTAAGTAGATTTATGGTTTGGAATACTAATGGTCATGAATAAGTACATGTCCCCTGAAGCTATTTGCTCAGTTTGCATTTTAGGTCTTTTAACTTGTTTCAGTTATACATATTCAGCGTAATGCTCCATTTATTTGTTCATGTATTTATTTTTGTAATGGGGAGTTACACTAGGAATTATACACTCCTCACATAGAAATTTGATTTCCTTAAATTGCCTTTTGGTGTCCTTATTTTTCTACTTGTTCTGAATGAGTGAGGTATTGGTTAAATTTATTTAACCCCACTAGTAATCAAAGAAACAGAGTCAATCAATAGTCAGATGATGTTTGACTATTAAATTAACAAAAAAAAAATTAGGTAATGATGAAGTGAAGTAATACACTGTTGGTAGCAATTAAATTGGTATGACTTTTACAGAAAACAATTTAATGTTATTTATAAGGAGATTTATGAAATTCATACTCTGACCAAATAAATCCCTTTTAGTCACCTAGCTTAAGTTATATATCAGATATTTTTAAAAATTGTACCCAACGGTGGTCATCATAGTATTCTTTGATACTTTCAAACCATACAGCAATAGGATAA
Organism: Macroglossus sobrinus; assembly: GCA_004027375.1. NCBI lineage: Eukaryota > Metazoa > Chordata > Mammalia > Chiroptera > Pteropodidae > Macroglossus > Macroglossus sobrinus. The sequence continues at coordinate 131,482 of PVKZ01002641.1, read as the reverse complement.
GCATTTAAAGTAATGATAGTACATAAAGAATTTTAAAATATTATGGTGTCATACATCATCAATTATTATTTCATCAGTTTTTGGATGTTCATGTGCCAGACATGTGTAAGGCTGTAGTAGCATATTTTCAAAGATAGGTTAAGGAGACACAGTTTTTAGGAGCACAAATTATAGAGTTTGCTTTGGTCCTAATCTGGTTCAGCTACTCCCTGACATAAATCTTATTCTCTGTGCCTTGGTCTCTTCATCTGGTAAAATGGGATGACGAGGGAACCTACTTCCGTAGATAGTTGTGAAGCTTAAATTAAGTAGTATATTTAAAGCACTTAGAGCAGTTCCTGACATAGATCGACCACTATCTGTGTTGTTATTATTCATCGTTATTATGGCAAATAAAAAACAGTTGACCTAAAGCCAAGGCATTAAATAAAATATTTGAATGGGAAGAAGACTGAAAGAATAGACTAAAACATTCACTGAATAATTATTGATAATAATAATTGTATCAATATGAATTTTTAATCCACAAAATTCAAGAATATGAGAAAAGTAAATTTTCTGTATTGAAAAATTAACAACTTAATCATGCCTGGATTTATAACTCCAATGATACAAATATAACCTTGGTCAGGTGAACAACAGCTTACTTTGTTAAGATTTATTGTATTTCAAATGTTCTTGAAGCTGTCCAGAGTATTCCTCCTTTCCTTTTACTCCTAATGGGTTAAGTTTTAGAGAGAATTTATAAAGCATCAGTTCATCAGGAGAGGATGTATTGTCCTGGCTCTTTATTCTTTTTGACATTAGCTGCTGAATTTTTTTCTTACTAGCTAATGTTAACTATATTTTTTCTCTCAGATGTTCTAGGATAAGATATTCTCATTCATCTTTAGTGGTTATTTTACTTCCTCTGTTTTCTTGCTTGTGTCAGCATCCTTTCAGGCTTTCTCTTGTTTACTCTGGCTCTCATTTTCTCTGGCATTTCTGGTGTCCTAAAATTGAAAGCAACAAGTGAACAAGACAAACAAACAAAAACTCATAGACACAGACAACAATTTAGTGGTTACCAGAGGGAAAAGGCTGAACGGATAGATAAGAGTAAAAGGGATCAAGTATATTGTGCTGAAAGGAGATTTGACTTTGGGAGGTGAACACACAATACAATATACAGGTGAAGTGTTATTGAATTGTACACTTGAAACCTATTTTTATTAACTAATGTCACTCCAATAAATTTAATTTTAAAAATCAAATGAAAGTTTTAGTATTCTGTTCTGTTACTTGGAGCAGCAGAGGGCTCTTGGAGCTACCTCGGTTTTCTCTTAACTTGGATAAGCTGTGCATCTCCTACACTGATGTGAGCACACCATGTGAGGGGTTGGTAGGCAATTTTTATAAGAGCTTCAGCTGGCCTGGAGTTTTATCCAGCAATTTCTGTACATATCTCTTCTGCCATTACAACTTAGATTCTAAGCCTTGCCTTGGAACTCAGGCATATTTGCAAGGAAAGAAACAAATGCTTCTTTTTAAGTACTGGAACTTTATTTCTTAGACCTAATGATTCCCATTTCTGATAACGATCCCCTGCCTGATAATAATCAATGGCTTGCTTGTTGAAAGACCTTCTAATGAAATACATTAATTTTTCTATTCCTTTTATTGATGTATTTCTCTCTCCCCACCCCCATTAATTTACTTGCTATATCAACTGAGTTAGTCAGTTTGATGATTTCCTTGATAATGTTTCAGATAATATTTTTCACAAGGTATTTCTTATAATTCAGTTCTGAAAACAACCAGAGCACACAAATTTTACTTCCTAAAAGACATTTTAAATATTCTCAAGAAGAGCAGCATTTTTGTATAACCAAGTGTGGGGACTCACACCTGCATTAACAAACAGCGAAACAGGTAACGGAATGGAATGGCTGCATATTCAATGCTGGTTAAATTGCCATAAGCTTGATTTTGTTAAGAGAGACTAAGTTTGTAAGAATAAAGTATATTTCTTTACATGAGTCAATTAAAGTTTATGACTTTTTAAATATTTAGTTTTCTGTTAAAGATTATCTTAATTTTGTTTGTGTCTATGTTTCACTGGTATCTTGACAGTGTTTGCAGTCAATATTATTTGAGTACTTGTTTAAGTCCTAGTTTTATAGGGTCAAATGAGGGAAATGATCTCAGTGCAAGAATGGGTCCAAAGCACATCATTTGGAAGAAAGAAATATGTTTCTCAGGAAAATGTATTTTTTTTAACTTTGCGTAAGGTTCAAAGTTAGCAATTCTTTCTAGGAAAGTATTGTGTTGTTTTGTTTCAAACTTACTAGATAAGAATACTCTATCTTGAATTACTTCACTTTAATAAGAATGTTCAAATAAAAATTTTGCACTTTTGATTAGATATACTTAGGTTAATCAAAATTTGGGTAAACATAAAAAGAACCTATACAGAGCAAAAACCACAATTGACTTTTCTACAATTTACAAATTAACTTGTTGAAGTTTAAGTTCTGGCTATTTATTCAAAACACCTCATGATTATATCAGTTTTAACTATTTTAATATTATGCAGTTATCTATAAAGCCTGAAATCATAGTCAAATACATATAATGCCATTAACACTATCTTCAAGTGATAATAATAAAATAAAATCATATTATTTCTTTCACGTGTTATGTACATCTTGTATAATTGCTGAGGAACTTACTCAGGTTCTGCTTTTGCTGTCTAATATCTTAAATAGACTTATGAAAAACATTTTGCTACTCAACATATAATTTCATGTAGTTGTACTTTTTTACCTTCTTTTTATCCAAAAAACAGATCAATATTTGACATATAGGCATATCTCCATTTAAGAAAGAGTTTGCAAAATGATGGACCAAACAAAGTGTTAAATTTGGGGAATTTCTTATAAAAACTCAAATTTCTATGATCTAGTAATCAAGGCCTGCATACTTACCCTGTAGCTCTGGTCCAGAGATGAAAAATGACTGCTACTTTTAGGAGAATTGCTACTGTCTTCACCACTTCCTGTTACTTTCCTCTGACCTGTTTGACTCTCACAGAGGACCTCGGAAGATGTTTTAGGTTGGACTCTCTGATTTTAATGGAAGAGTTAACACATATTTAGCACTATTAGTTCTTTTAAGCTCAAGAATTGTCACTTAGAAAATATCTTCTCATAATGAAACCAAAGGAATTTGAATTTCACAACTTCTTCTCCAGAACAACACTAAGCATCTAGTGAGAAGTTGAAGCAATCTATAAAATACTCAGATGGTTCCAGTCACATAGAAAAAAATTAACTCATACTAAGCAACCACTGTGAGTATGACATTGTTTTCTACATAAATGCAATTTTTACATTAGCCCAGAGGTAATTATTATATCCATTTTATAAAGAAGGCTCAGAGGAGTTAAGACCAAAGTTATGAATCAAGTAGGTGATGGAGCTTGTTCTTAAGCCTAGGTAGGTCTGGCTGCAAATACTGGATGCTGGTGCTGTATTTATGTAGGCAAACATTGGCATTATTGAAAGACTTATTTCTGTCCTTGACCTGGATGTCAATACTCTTTAGAGAAGAATGAACACTATGAATTTGAGTGCAAATTATGCGCCTAAATCAGTATGTACATTTTTTTTTCTGAGAAGAGCTATAGTTTTCATTAGATTTTCAAAAGGGACCAGTGACCCAGAGAAAGACTAAGATATATGCATAATTGCATAATGTAGAGATTCTTAGAATTAGAAAGATTTACTAATTGGCTCCAAGCACAAAATATCTGTTTTTGATATAATCTACTTGCCTTGTATAGACAATTACTTCAGAGTTCTCCCCTGTCCCCAGTGAATATAACTTTTGATCAATCTTAATATTCAACTACCCCATTTTTTAAAAAGGAAAAATAAACATAACTCTTTTGATTAAGAACATTTCCACTGTGTAAGGGTAGATTTGTTTATAAATGAAAAAACATCAAGGTACGAATTTTGTAAATTCACTTTCATTAAAGTGCACTTATTCTTCCTTTTATTATTCCTCTTTCTCTTACTCTGTCTTTCCCCATGAGAAATTTAGCTCAAAAAGCAATTGAAAGGGGCCAAGCAAGATGAGTGTACACACCTGGAGGCGGGGGACACAATCCATGTAAGAAGGGTGTCTATGCTGGTAGGTGATGAACCAGCATAGGATGTTAAAAAATGTTCCAAGAAAGGAGAAAAGTCTGTGGAGAACAGACCAGAGATGATGTCAGACTCATGTGGGGCATCAGGGTGCTAGAATATGACTGAGGTGAGCAAGATGTCCTTGTGAGACATGAACTGGCCCAGGATGTTGGAGTCCAAGCTAGGTGAGCAGGTCTTCCTTGTGAAGGGTGGTCTGGCGCAGTGTTAACACCATATTTGGGTGAAGAAAGCACCCTTGTATGGGGGTCAAAGTTCAAGTAAGGCAGTGAGGGCTCCATAAGGAATGCTGTATTGAAACCTGAAAATAATGAGAAGGATATCTGTGGAGCAGGGAAGCCTAGAGCCAGCCATCAGAGTCTGAGCAGGCCAAGGAGGGTATCCATGGGTCATGGCATCCCTGTGTGAGATGTTGGAGCCTAAGTTGGGTAAATAGCCACAGCTGGTTGATGAGGGAATTTATGTGAGAAAGGGGTGGTGGCAACTAGGAGAGATAGATGTAAAGGAGTTGATAAAACCTGTAAATATATAAGAATAATGGGAGCAAGTTTCTCACCATTTGAAAAGAATTATAAATATGGAAAGGGAGGAAACTAGAATTGGAAGTATCAGTATGAACTTGTGGTTTTCAATGTAAATACATAGATATAGAAATACAGATAGATATAAATGTGTGTGTGTGTGTGTGTGTGTGTGTGTGTGTGTGTGTGTGTGTTCTACATATATTCACCAGCACTATCCACTGAGAGGGTCTGGTAACAATACCCTAATAGTAGTGAGCACACTTACCCTCAGATTTTATCTCCTCAAAACCATTCTCCAGCAGAAGGAGTCAAGCAAACCTTATTGAGGAATGACTAATTCTAGGCTGGGGGATGAAAACTACATGATGAACCTGGAACATCTTGTCAAAGAAAGTAAGGAAATGTTCAAAGTATGCTAGGGACCTAATAGCCAAATTCAAAGGGTTCTTTCTGGTTAAATCCAGCACAATTTGAAAAATAAATAATGATAAAAATGAATCATACCCTTTGAATAAAATAGGGATCCATGGTTTTACATCATCACAAATAGAGTAAAATAAAAAAAAAAATTGACGAAGTTTATATTTATATAGTCTCAAAATACTTCATCACCAAATATTTATTAATTACAAAGGAGTAACTTTTCAATGGAGAAATCTGGCAGCCACTGCTACAATCAAGTTAGCGTCATCAGTAATGCAACATGAAATGAGGCAAGAAGAATATAACATCAGTTCTGTGATATTCCTGCCAAGGTGCATAACCTAACTATGGGGAAAAGTCAGATGAACCTAGATTAAAGGCATTTTACAAAAACTGGCCTTTAAGTTTAAAAAGTTTCAAGATCATAAATGTCAAAAATGTCAAGGAAATAAAGAAAAAAATTTTCTCCTCTTTCTTCTTATCTCTCATTGGCAGTTCAGGAAGCAATGAAAAAAAAGGCATCATTCAAAAAGGCCCACTTAATATCTTTATCTAAAAAAGGTATACATAAACACAATTACTTAATCTGTTTGGCATAATACTTTATTGCTGAAATTTATAAAACACATAACTCTTTTAAAAGTATATAATTTTACCTATAATATTTCCAAAGGGCATAAGTAGATAATGCACAAAAAGTAAAACTATAACTAATAGATTTAAAAAAAAAACACCCAAACCCGTTCTACTTCAGTTATGATCAAAGAAATGCAAATTAGAACAAGAAAATACAGTTGTCTATCATGTTAGCAAATTACAAACAAAAACAGTTAATAGTGATGGCAAAAGTAAAAACTGGGAGCTATTAAGCCTATTGATAAGTATTTATACTGCAACAACTTTCCTGAAAAAAAATTAAGCATATAGCTTAAAAATTTTTTTAAAAGTGTGTATATCTTTTAACTGAGCAATTCTAGAAATTTATGACATTTAAGTAATTGAGACTATATGCAAAGATATGTCCATAATAACATATGTTGAAGTGTGCTTTCTAATTGCAAAATCCTGTATTTTTATTGTATTATTTAGATAACCAATGCAAATGTTAAAAATTGATAACATAGAAATATATAATTGATAGTGAAAGATGTTCATGACCCATTATTGAATGGAAAAAGTAGGTTATAAAACAATTTGATTAATATGAACTGACTTTATTAAAAATTTATTTATGTAAATAAGTGATATGTAGAGAAAAGCCTGGAAAATGTACTCGAAAATTTTAATGGTGGTTATCTCTGGGTATTGAGATTACAGTGATTTTTAAGTTTTCATTCTTTTTGTTTGTTTACCTGTATTTATTTTAAATTATGCAATAAGAATTTAATACTTATGCAGTTAAAATGTATTAAAACTTCATTAACATATTTATCAGATGCTCAATGTAATTATTCTGTAGATTTTGAAGAATTGATGTCATTTTCTCAGTTTCCATTTTCCCTTAGAGTAAATAAAATCCAAACTTATACCTCCTTTTAACAACATTTTCTTGCTCAACTTACAAACCTAAACCTTTTTAAAAGAAAAGCATATAACTTGTCTTAAGGCATTTCTGCAATTTGATTTAATCATGACAAACCAGCCAGAAATACTTAAGGAGTTGCATTTGTTTATTGGAGCTGCATGGTGTTCAAGAAAAGTTAAAGTAGAATGAAATAAATGAAATGCCGGAGATAGACAAGCATGCCAATATGCCAACATAGAACAGTTCCTATGGCGACATGGGCATATGAGAAAATTTAATGAATTCACAATGTAGTAAAGAGTAAAGTAGAGATTCATGTTTTAGTAGCTCTAAGGAAAAGGAAAAAAATGAGATTCCCTAAAGTCATTATCAAAGATAAATCTCTAAATTGCAAAATTTTAAATTATTTTTTATCTTTAAAAATTTAGCTTCATTATTCCTCATTTTTTGAGGCTGTTCTAATCACCCAGGTTTGCAGTTATTTGTATTTTTAGACATTACCAAATTACATTATTATCATGGATCTCGCCCACCTGACTGTGAAATGTGAGCAGGAACAGAGCACATGACTGACGTTCTGTTTGTAGCCTCAGAACGGTTCAGAGTCAGCATTTAGATGCTTCTGAATGGAAGCACTAAATGCCTAAGAATATCTTAAAACATTTTAAATGAAGAATAAGCAGAACATCTATTATCAATACTTTTACTAAGTCAACAAATATGCTAAATGACTTGGGCTTAAAATAATAAAATACTGAGAAAGCAACATGGCTTTAATTTCAGTGCGTGTGCGCGCGCGCACGCGCGCGCACACACACACACACACACACACACACACACACACACACACATTCCACATATTCTTTTTTGGGCAATTTGCTTTGGGGAAGACAAAACTGAGCTTAATATAGTTTTATAGCACCAAATACCTTAGTGATCATGCTTGACAAAATCTTTCATACCATGTGAAAATATTTCATGGACCAAATCTGTACTCCATTACCAATTAAATTAAGAATCAACCGAAACATAAAAAAGCTGCCTTTTAAATAACAAGATTGCTTGAAATTCACATTATCTTCTCTTGTTTCAGGTGGTTTGGTTTCTACACTTCCACCATAGAGTTCTGAGACTTCAGAAACAGCAAAAAGAAAAGCCCGAAGCTTAAGGGACAATATGTATAAACTGTTCATTGTAATTTCCCTCATCCCTTCTTCTCTTCCTTCCTCCCTCTCTCTTTCTCTCTCACTTTCTCTTTCTTGGCAAACTTCTATCAACATTCCTGAGTTTACCAATCACTTGGTTTCTGCAGTGATGTATGCCCAGACTCTGTTCTGTTTCATCCAAGGAATTACTTGAATTCTAAAAAGAGTAAGGTCATTTGGTATTAAAAACGCATCTGCCTATTTTCACTTACTAGATTATAGACTCTTAGAAGATAGGAGCCCTTTCTGGCATGAAGTAGGCATGCAGAAAATGCAATCTTCTTGAATGAAAGAGTGAGTGAGTAAGAGAGCAGGAGTCCCTAATGTATGGCCTGCAGACTGGTACTGGTACATGGCCTGTTAGGAACCAGGCCACACAGCATGAGGTGAGTGGCTGGTGAGAAAGCAAAGCTTCATTTGTATTTTCAACTGTTCCCTAGTGCTAGCTAGCATCACTGCCTCAGCTTCACCTCAGATCATCATGCTTTAGATTCTCATAGGAGAACCGGTCCCTGATATCAAAAAGGTTGGGGATTGCTGAGTGAGAGAGCTATTTTCTTCAGTTAAGTATTATCTTTTACAAATTGCTTCTGCAAAACAAAATACTCCCCCAAAAGGTAAAAAAACAAAACAAAACAAGAGTTTCTCCAGATATCCTTCATGAAATATTGATCTCATGGGATATTAGTAGTTAAGTTAAAATAAATTGTGAATACTGCAAACAACTTTAAACGAAGTTAAACACTTTTCTGAAACAGAGAACATAACGGAGTGTCTGATAGATTAATTTTCAAGATGGCTAATAGCATACGTTATTTCAAAAATTTATTTGACCATAAAACCTTTTTTGGTCGAACATTAGATACAATAATGTTTGGGAACTCCTGCTTTAAATCATTACTGCAACAATAGTCCCCATTTATTCAACATTTGAAATATGCCAAACAGTATGGTAATACTGTTATAGAGATAAGAACATATATCCTTGAGGCACAAAGATGTACACAGAATAGTCAAATTGTGAGGACAGATTGCAAGTGATTTAAGAGTGTGAACTGAGTGCCCAGGGAGCAAATATGCAGAAGATAACTGACTCAGGAGGATGTTCGGACTCACTATAAAGACAGAATAGTTTACTTAGCTGCATTTCTTATATCAAGTGTTATCACAAAGACACCTAAACTGTAGGAAAGTTTTTCTTAAGAGCAATGAGTGGAAAAAGCAGAGGTGAGCCCTTGATTGCTTCCTGCATTGCCTGCTGCCATTTCTGCGTTTTGTATGTGTGCCTCTGCCACTTATTAAAGAATGGAAAGTAGCTTAATGGACAGGCTGTGGACAGAGTCAAACGACCAAGGACAGTGCAAATTTTGTGTTGATGCTCTTCCAACATCCATTGTTACTTCTGGTCAGAGCTCGAGTTTTCATTAGGAACACCATCCTTCTTCCACAGTCTGTCTATGTGGTTCAGGTGGGCTCATGCTACCTTATTCTCAAAGGATAGATATATGACGTAAGCCTAGCTGATAAGCACATTTTATTTCTCTGTACACAGTGATTGATTCAGTTTCATGATTCAAGGCAGTGGGGTACAATTTTGACTCAAATCTGTTGAAACTCAGGTAAAAGGGAACTTCTTTTTTCACTATTCTAGCAGCAGATGGAGTATAAATTTGAATTTTCCAGGGCAACTCTGTGAACAGAGCCTGCCTGGAAATAAAAAGATGTATTGTAAAGAATACCTAGACTTCAGTTTTGGGGGTTTGGAACCAGTTTTATTTGAAACTATTTTTGAGCTTCTTATTTATATGCTCAATTACATTTTCTTTTTCAAAAAGCCCATTTGACTTGAGTATTTCCCTTTTGCCACAAGAAGAATATAATGAAATTGTATTACCTATTTGCTAAGTAGCCATGGGTCTCTTGGCAAGTCCTAGTCTCTGAACAGGTAAAGGCCTTAGTTTCTCCACCTATAATATAAAATAGTTGAACTAGGTAAGTAGATTTTATACTTTGGTTTAGAGCATACCACTTTTTCAAAGGGAATATTATACATTATGTCAATGTACAAAACACATAAAGTAAAATACTTTTATTGAATCAAAAGTGTGGAATCCCAGAAGCCTACTCACATGTTAGTAGATAACAACTTAAAATCACTGGACAGTATCTAAGATCTTTTCTAGTTTCAATATTCTATGATTCTGATTCCAGGAGGCTTTGTTAATATCCATGTCAGTGTTTCAGAATGAAGTTTATAAAGTTTGAGGGGATGATTTAGCTAATAGGGGGATGGTAAGATAGTCACCAGTACAAGAAAATTCCAGAGTTGGGGAAGTGTTCCAGAGTAAACTCAACTAGTGTACAGTAGCAACACCAGAGTGTACATTCTTGGTGGTGCTTATTAGCTGTGTTTCATCTATAAAATGTATGATTGGCTGACATATCCATTATTTTGTATGTGGTTGATCAAGTCTACCAAGAGTTCTGATTGAAATGATTGGGAAGCAGTTCTTTTACTGTGTATGTGAGCAAGACCTTCATTTCTAAAATGGATTAAGCCAATATGCTGAGTGATCCATTTATTCTTTTCACATTGCATTTGGATTTCATTACTGTGGAAGTCAAAAGGCCATTTTCATTTTGGACTCTGGAAAGGTCATTTGTTACTCACATTTTCATTTCCCAGTTCTTAGTTTTGATGATGAGGAAGAAAAAGCAGAATGCCAGTAGTTTTTGATTAGTCTCACCATGAATTCATTATTTTCTGACTATGCCTGCTGGGCTTTAGACTCTAATTGTGTCTGTCAATGAAGTAAAACACATTTGGGATTTAGTAAGACCACTGTAGACTGTTTGCCATTTCAGAAGAGGAAACTTCAAATTTTTGGAAACCTTTCTAAGCTTAAGGCATCAGAAGTCCCATGATGGACCATTGGCAAAGCATAATAAATAAAACAACTTCTTACTATAAAAAACATAAAAAAATTTTTATGATTTATTATTTTTATGGGTGAACATTGGTTACAGCTCTAAAATATGATAATAATAAAAATAGTGGTAGTTATGATAATGATCTTAATAACTCAGAGGTTTGATCTGCCTAAGGCTGTCATATTGACAATTTTGATTTCAAATAATGGAGTCTACATTTTATTCCAAGAAAATAAACTGAATTAATCTTTTTTGTACCTGGCAAACAGCCTTTATTTGTTTAAATCCTATTTTCATAATACCATACCTAGTGCCACTGCAGAAATGCACTTGATAAAAGCTTCTGGTTATTAACATGCAGAGTAGCTTTTGCTCAAAAACTTAACATTAAAGTACTTAAGAATTCAAAAAACTTTTAGGGGAAAAATATAAGCAAAGTGGCTGCCAGCTGAGTGAAACTGATGGTCTCTAAAAATGCCTAATAGCAAACAAAGGCATGAGTATAGTATATCTTTTCTAAGTTTATTCTTGGTTTCAGAAGAATAAAACTACTTTAAAAAAGATAACAGAGTAAATTTCCTATTTTTACATACTTTTTAAAACCAGAAAGAACTGAAAAAATATTTGAGGAACTAACAATCTGCTATAAACTTAACCATTTTACTCTATCTTTTAACTAAGTTGAAATAAATGAAGTCATTACCTCTGAAAAAATGCTTCTCTTTCCATCTATCTCTGTGAAAAAAAAAAGCAAAAGACATTGTTTTCTTGCCTTTGATAGTGACCCATTATTTTTGCATCTTTCAGTAATACTTTAAGGTCAATACTTAAAACAGACATAGGAGTTTTAGAATTTTTCTGTCTGTGATGGATGGGTAGCATTTTGTGTGTTTACTATTATAAAACAAAATATCTTGAAATGTGAAGATTTTTGTTAGTAGCCAGTTTGTTTGTATTTATACTTTTTATACTTTAAGAGATTTATCAAGGGACATTACATTTTAGCCTATCATTAGACTCATGTTGTTAATTGAAAACACATTAAAAAATACTTTTTAGTCATTATTTTATATTGAAATAAAAATTGTATGTATTGGGAAAATATACTTGATATTTTATGTATGCAATAGTTATATAGTCCAAAGTTGTCACAAATAATTAATGTGAGCATGTTAAATTTCAGACACTGTTCTAGGCCCTGAAATAAAGCAGCAAACACTTTTGCTCCAAAAAGAAATGATATTCTGGTAGAAGAGACACTGTATGAGCAAATAAGGAAAATATTCAGTGTGTCAAAGGAAGATAAAAGCTCTGGAGAAGAAAACAAGAAAGAAGATAAAAATGATAAGGATAAGATGAGGGAATTGCCGTGTTAAACAGAGTGGTCCAGGAAAGCCTCACTGGTGATCTAAGAATGGTGAGGAAGAAAAACATTCAGATTTGTTTGATATTTTTTTAATTAGTGTCTTATCTCTCCTCCTACTACTGAAATCTCAAAAGAACAGGGCTCTGTTTTTATTTACTGCTATATTCTCAGGTTCATAACAATTTATATCACTAAAATGTAAGTGCTTAGATATTTGTGTAATAGAGGAATAAACCTTATAGAATAGAATCTAGAATACTCAATTGTGAAAAGTGGCATTAAGAGGTATAATCCATAAAAATAATGCACAGGAAGAGATAATGCATAAGTAAATTGAATAGTTAAAGAATATTACAGTCCAAAGTTGTCATAAGAATCTTCTGCAAAATAAAGGGAAACCAGGGTCCAGTATCCAAATATATTATTCAATATAACAAAAATTAAGGAGATATTTCCAGAATAAAATTTTCTAAACTGTGACATAAAACACTTAATGCAGTGAGATGGTGTGATAGTCCATGAAAACAAGTTTTATGTTATTAAAAATGTTTGTAAAGTTATTTAGTGCAAGTTATCTTGTGGATTATCAACAAACTGATTCTAAAGTTTATGTGGAGAGGCAAAAACTTAGAATTGCTAGCATGGTATTGATAAAGAAGAACAAAGTTGGAGGACTGACACTACCCAGCATCAAGACATTATAAAACTACAGTAATCAAGACAGAGTGGTATTGGTGAAAGAATAAACAAATTTATCAGTGGAACAAAATAGAGAACCCCCAAAATAGGTCCATGTAAGTATAGTCAGTTGATCTTTGACAAAAGAGCAAAGGCAATACAATAATCTTTTAACAAGTAGAACATTCACATGCAGGAAAATAAATCTGAGCACAGTCCTCACACCCCTCACATATGAAAAGGAGCTTAACGATAGCAAAAAAGAAAATGGACAAAGGTTCTAAACAAATATTTCTCTAAAGAAGATATACAGGTGGCCAATAAACACGTGTAAAGATGTTCAACATTATTAACTCTTAAGGAACAGGAAATCAAAACCACATGAAATACCACTTTATACCTATAAAGGTGGACATAATAAAAAATGACAGATAATAAGTGTCATCAAAGTTATAGAAAATTAGAACCCTCATTCACTGCTGGTGGGAACATAAATTTTTGGAGCCTCTTTGGAAAACAGTTTTGCAACTCTTCAAAAGGTTAAACATAGAGTTACCATGTGGTCCAGAAATTGTACTTAAAGGTGTATATATATTTCTAAGAGGAATGATAACATGTGTACACAATAACTATACGTAAGAGTTCATTATTCATAAGACGTTCAAAGTAGAAAAAACTCACATGTCCATCAATTGATAAAAAAAAAAAGTGGTATCTCCATATAACGTAATGTTATCAGGAAATAAGCTATTCTATTACTGATACATGTTACAACATGGATGAGCCTTGAAAACATTATGCCGAGTGAAAAAAGCCAGTCATGAAAGACTGTATCATTCCATTTATATGAAATTCCCTGAATAAGCAAATGTATAAAGACAGAAAGATTAGTGGTTTAGGGCTGGGAGACTCAGGGGAATTGGACACTAATTGATAAAGGATGTGAGGTTTCTTTTTGAAGTTGTGAAAATGAAGGTTTTATACAACTTGAAAAATGTATTAAAGCACTGAATTATACACTTTAAATGCGTGAATTGTACAGCATGTGAATTATATCTGGAAGTTGTCATAAAAACATTAATGATATGTTTTCCAGATAGAATTTTCTAAATTGTGTTTTACAGTACACTTAATGCAATGAGATAGTGTGATATTCCATTAAAATAAGTTTTCTGTAATTAATTTGTTTAGAAAATACCAGTGTTATTGGTGCCAGAGTGTAAGCTTGATGATGGCCGGTCTTGTGCCTATCTTTCACATGATTGGATCCTCAAAACCTAGAATGGTGTCTGACACAGAGCAAACACTTTATAAATATTTGTTGAATGATTAATGGAAAAAGAGTATATTAGTTTCTTTACTGAGACTTTAACATGTACATAATAATCTCTGAGAGGGAAACAGCATGTGCAGAATTTGCATATTAGATCTCTTTCTATTGCAAGTGAGATAAGTAAAGTCAGATAGCTGAAGCTAAAGAAAAATATTTTGAACTACCAGTGAAAGTTTAAGTAATTTTGCATTTAGGCATGGTTGAATATAATGACTCATGTGATATCATTTAGTCATTCTTGCCATCAATCTCTTTGTTATAGTTTGTTGTTTACAGATGTTTCACATCTTGATCATTGATAATTTTTGGCTTATTTAATTCTTAGTTATTTCAGCGGGGAAGAAAATCTCTTTCTCTCTTTAGCTTGTTGAAGAAAATATCAAGAAATTAGCCTTGATTATCCTGGCTTTGTGTATACATATACATAAATTATTCACCATGGCTAGAGGAATGTGCTGATTTGTTTGGTCAGGTCTAGGTCCCATGCCTACTCTTGGAAATTGGGGGTGGGGTAATTCTTCAGGCAAAAGTAAGAGTACTTATTTAACCAGAAAAGGGGGAAATGAATGTTGGCTGTAAAATACAATCAAATTACATATTAGATTAAGATCATATCACTTCTGTGCTTTTTAAATTAAAATCTAGACATATCATTTCTGAATTTAATTTTTAGATACTTATTTTTCAAATCATAGTTTCTCAGAATAGGGACCCACAGAAAACTGGGATTATACAGTATGAAGTAAAGTGAACATTGCTCTGAACAGGGCCATCAGGACTCCATGTAATGCTGAAGGTGGTATAGGATCTGAATACTAACACACAGCCTCTACTTTAATGAAGTGGCTACATACATGTATGTGTTTGGGTGTTTGGGCATGTATATGTGTCTGAAGTGGACAGGGTTAAGAATCTTTAATGGTGATTGGTGGCTGCAGAAGAACCATTTTCTTTCCTTCCTTCTCATCTCTCCCTTCCTTCCTCCCTTCCTCCCTCTTTCCTTCCTTCCTTCCTTCTTCCTTCCTTCCTTCCTTCCTTCGGGAGATTATAAGGATTAAGTGACCTAATTATATGTAAAGCCTTTAGAACAGTATCTACCACATAGTAAGTACTTAGAAAATGCTAATTATGATAATGATGATCATAATTATCTAATGCACTTAATTTTCCTAGATTTTTTAATGAGGTGACTATTAAAGCTTTTTATTTAAAAAATTGTCAATTTCCAGAATGTATTTCCAGTGCTTTCCAAATGCTTTTGTCCTATTGGTCTCAAACTGGTAAGAAAACTTTCTGAAAGACTATACTGAGAATAATGCAATAGAAAATAGTGAACCCAACAAAGCATGCAAGCAATATATGCTGTCAGTCTAGTCTTTTTTCTATATACTTTCATCTCTCTGCCCAGAATTGCCATTTCTCCATTTATTTTCCCTAGTGGCTCCTTGAAAGCCAGCTCAAATACCAGATTATTATAGAGTTAAACTTCTCTTTATTTTGGACTCTGTAGTATCTCTAACATGAATGAACTATAGCTCAACACTTTTGTAATCATTTGTTTATATTCTGTATGTGTTGCTTCCTCTACTTGTGTGTATATACATATACACATGCACACACACTCCCATATGTACATACATACGTATTCCCAAATATAATTTTCAGCATATAATAACATTATAATGAAGTATTATATCAATTGAATTCTACATATGTCTGGAATATTAATGAAATAAAAGATAATTGGATAACAATCTTTCAATAAAATGGTATCAAGCTTTCAAAAATCATAGACTGGCCAGAGTTACCTGTTTTCTTACATTGTCAGTATCACTGCATTCCTCTATTCATGAAAATAATCAGGAGTGACTTTAATTATCCAGAAATAGATAACTTTATTCTATGTGGATGTATAAAAAATTTTACAAAAAGTTCTGCAAGAAATATTATGTAGATATGGCTCCTGCTTTTAGAGTGTTATTTTAAAGTATCCTGACTGGAGTGGTCATAGACAATGAAAGTATGTCATAAAAACTGATAATAAAGCATATATATGTCTACATGTAGACGATTATATTTAATGAGATAAATTTTGTGATTGCAAATATCAGAATTTTAAAAGGTACTGATAACAAAAACTTCATTTCTCTTTGAAATTACCTTGACATGCTTTACTTTAGTCTATTCCTGCTGATTCAAATGCTTTTTTTTCTCCTACATATTACTACAGCTTTTTCTGCCTTGTTATCCCCAGTACTAGCTTCTGTGTGCTCCAGTTCATCATTCACAATACTGTAAATAACAGTATAAAGTAGAATTGAGGCCCAGCTATGATGGAGTAACTGGAATTTGCTCCTCATTGTAAACAACTAGAAAATTGGACAAAATATGTGAAAAAAGTTTTTAGACACTGGATATTAGGCAGCATAGGACTGAACACAGAGAGAAACAGATGAGATGAGCATTAAGAGAGCCCCATATGTCAACCTAGAGTTACTTTCCAGACAATGGCGAAATGAGAGGAATCAAAATCAGAGCATGAAAAATTTTTTTTTTATTCCCATTGAAGTAATAAAAGCTAAAGTTTGAGGAGGTTGAAGAAGCTTTTAATGAGGTGACTGCTAAATTGTAAGGAAGAATAACAGAGAGGAGAAAGCTACAAATAGAAATGTTCCAGAAATCTGCATGGGTTTTTTATAGTCTATTACTACATGTAAAGCTGCATATGCAAAGGGTGAAACTTTATGAAGCTGGGCCAAGAACAACCAGGAAAATAAAAGAAAAAAAATTACCAGAGCTCTTATAGGACCGAGAGATTTTATAGTTCAAACACTCATTGAAAGAAGAACAGAATACAACACTCAATGTTATACATTTCAAAATATCCAGCATTGAATTAAAATATTAGACATAAAAAGGAAGAAAAATATAATCCCAGTACAAGAAAAATAGGTCAATAAAAACAGTCCCAGAAAAGATAGAAATAATGTAATTAGCATCTGAAGCATGTAAAGTGCCTTTTATACGTATCCTAAATATGCTCAAAGATTTAAAAGAAAACATAAACAAAATGAGGAAGGAAATTAAAGAAATAAGAAAGAACAAAATGGAACTTTTAAAGGTGAAAGACATCTAAAATGAAAAATTCACATAACCAAATTAAAGGAAATTTAGGCACTGCAAAGGCGAGATCAATGAACTTGAATCTACATAGCATAAAATCATCCAAACTGATATATAAAGAGAGAAAAAAGAACAGATCTTTAGTGACCTGTAGGACAGCATTAAACATTATAACATAAGTGAGAATAAGTGAGGATACAAAGAAGTTTAAAAGAAATAATGACTGAAAATTTTCTATGTTGATGAAAACAACTCATAGATTTAAGAAGCTCTGTTAACTAGATATAGTGTAAATAAACTCAAAGACAAACACTCAAAGACACATCATAATTAAAACTGCTAAAAATTAATATATTTTATTGCCTTACAGATAGCTGATTAATTTTATAGTGAGGAGAAACAGAATTATCAGAAATTCCTTATCAGAAACTATGTTAACCTGTTAATAAAGAATGATACATTGCATTGAAATACCTAAAAACTACATAATTAACTCAAAAGAAATAAAAACCTGAGAAAAAGAAGAACAAAGAAAAAAGAGACAAATAGAATGTAATATTGAGGTGGTAGATTTGACTTCAAACATACTAATAATTAATTAAAATGTAAATGATTTAAGCATTCTGATTAAAAGACAGGTAATTTGATTGGATGAAAATGTAAGATATAACTGTGCTATCTATAAGAAACCTACTTTAATATTAAGACATATGTAGGTAAAATAAATGGAAGAAAATAATATACCTTACAAGTACTTATTTTAAAAAAAGAAATTCAAAGGCTATGTTAATATCAGACAATTTTCTGAGTTCACTGGGAATTTTCATCATGAATCAGGGCTGTGTTTGGCCCAAAGCTTTTTCTGCACCTAAATATGGCCAATTGATTTTCAACTAAGATGCCAAGGGAATTCAAAGAGAAAGTTTAGAGTGTACGGCAAATGATTCTAGAACTAGCTATTCACATAGGAAAAAAAATAAACCTTTTCCTTTACCTAGTACAATATACAAATTAAAAATAAATCATAAATATAACATAAAAGTTAAATTTGTAATGTGTCTATAAGAAAACAAATTACAAAGTTTCTATTGGAAAATATTGCAATGCATGAATAGGCAAAGATGTGTTGCTAGAACACAAAATAATCACAAATTATACAGAAAAAGTTGATCAACTTTACATAATAAAAATGAAAAATTTTTCAAAAGATACAATTAAGAAGATAAAGGGCCAACAAATTTAACAACCTAGAAGAAATGGACAAATTCCTGGAAAATGCAGCCTACCAAGACTGAATCATGAAGAAATAGAAAATCTGAACAGACTGACTACTAAAGAGTAATCAAAAACTTTCCAACAGACGAAAGTCCAAACATGCCCCGACTATATTTTTTTAAATATTTATTATTTCTAATGTGAGTTTTATACTTTCAATTATTTAAATTATACTTTTTATCTCCTACTTTTGCCTAATCTTCACTTCTTTTCATCACTAAATCTAGTTTGACTTCTGTTTACAATGTTAACTTTTTAGAGTATAGTATATGTTCAAATCCTCTGCTTTTTATCAATTCAGGTTGTGATACATATTCTTTATGTGTATTTTCCTTAGTTCTTTCAAATAGTTGAATGAGTGAAGATGATTTTTTTTTTCTGAGTAATTGTATGTGAAAGGATACAGGTAGGTGTGGTCTAAATATTAGAATCAGGTGTGTGGTCGTGGACTTCCTGTCTCTAAGCCTATTATGACACCTTTTCATTTAGTCTTCCTAGGTGTTAAACTCAGTCTTTGATTCTCAGCAGTTCAGTGAGGCTCACATGAAGCACCTGAAATATTAGGCCATGTATTGTGGTCTGAGAATCACAGCATTTTCTTTATTCTCCTCCTCACTTCACTTCCATCAGTTTCTTACAGATATCTGATGCTATAACCTAGAAATATCAAAAATATTTATATATAATTATCATTCACACTTTGAAACATAAAAATTAAAAAATACTGTTGAATATTAAAGTGTTTCTAAAAATTTCAGAAGTTGAAAACATAAGAACAGATATCTAGGTGGCTGATAAAAAAAGACTTTCTGGATATTGTATCAGTCAGAGTGCATGGTATGATATTCTGTTATTTTTCTTAAGAATATATTAAAAACACATCCTTGCAAATATATTCTTTATATTAGTAACAATAAGTCAATGTCTTTAAATTTTACCTGTTTGATTAGTATTCTTATTAGTATAGTTGAAGAAAATATATTTATGAAAATTATAAAAATTTAAAAATCTCATCTTATTGAGTTTAAATCAGTTAGATTTTAGTGTATACATTGTGTGGGTGGGATTATTTTCTATGTATGAAAGTGATAGTCATTCCTTAGAGCTGGGACAGGCAGTTCCTATAATATCTGTTAGACTTGTTCAACTACTAGTTTCTTAAAAATACA
This sequence comes from Macroglossus sobrinus, assembly GCA_004027375.1. Classification (NCBI taxonomy): domain Eukaryota; kingdom Metazoa; phylum Chordata; class Mammalia; order Chiroptera; family Pteropodidae; genus Macroglossus; species Macroglossus sobrinus. The sequence continues at coordinate 111,740 of PVKZ01002641.1, read as the reverse complement.
TCAAGGAATATATCAACTAAACTAATATTGTGATGGAAACCACTGTGTTTTCTGTTCAGTTTGTCTTTCCTGATTACTGGAAAGACACTTTTCACAGGTGTAGATTCCAGGCAGTTGGTCTCATCTTACTTTAGTTCTGAAGAGTGAAAACCTAATCAATCTTGGGCCAATCAACTGTTCATTTTCAGGATTCTGGAATCCATTGCATACAGAAGACAAAAAAGCTCAGAAGCAATGATGCAGCTATTTACAAAGATCTCTAGAGAGACCAGAGATTCAGAGATGAAGAAAAAATATACCCTAGATCCTTACAATGTTCTATTTCTTGGTTCTTTTTCTTTTTTGTAGTCCAGTTAGAGTCTGGAAGACTTTAGGTAATTTAAGGTTACAATGTTTTCTTATCATAGATAATTTCCTCATAAATATCCTTCCACACTTCCCTTTCTACTCATTCTCTTTTTTGCTTCCTTCTTTAAACTGGTAGAAGTTGGTTCTGTTATTTTCAACCAGAATCCTAAGTAGTTACACTTTGAGGAGATATAAAATAAGGTAACTTGTTACTTTGATGAAACAAAGGAATACACAATAAAATGCATCATAAAGCAGTTTTGAGATTTGCATTTGAGTGTTTCTCTGATGAGCACAGATTTGGGCAGAGGAAAGTAGAGAAATAAACTTAATTATTTTTTTATAGGCACAGATTTATTCTGTTTATGTGAGTCAGGACTGGCCATTCCAATAGCATACATGACTAAAAATAAATTTGGTATATAAAGTAATCTTGAGTTATGTGGCATGAGTCCATTTGTCAATGAATAGTTTTTGCAGTGGATTATAATACCATATCTTTTCCCCAACTCCTAACCCCTATGACCAAGTTTACTGATTTACTAAAGTCCTTGAAAATTTATATATGGGGACCCTCAACTACTCCTTCATGTTGGAGTAGAGGAAAGACTTTTTGTTTCTGTGGAGGTAAAGAGCCATTTACATTTTATGCTATTTTCTTGAGATGTCCAGGAATCTACAAGATTTTCTCACACATATTCACACATATTAGTAGAAATGTGATATTCTCAGGGGAACCTCTCTTAATAAGACTACTTTTATGTCAGAGCCGAAGCCCGCCCTTTAAGATTTCTTCTGAGAGAGACAACACAAGATTTTTGTTGTTTTCTGTGGATTAAACCATCATAGTTTTTTGATGAGTCCCACTATCAATAACTGGATGTTATCACCTTTTGAATGGCTGATTATCTCCAGTGTGCTCTCTTTCTTCAGTTTTGTTCATTCAATAACTTTCTTGTTCACTGTGCATAGAATAAATAGAGAAATGGGCTTTGGAATTTTATTTACACAGATCTTTGGTGACATCTCATTTGTCACAAAACAACTCTACTTGGAATACTATCACAATAATCAGACTTCCTTTTCAAATTCTAATCAGCAATAGCAAGCCCATATATTAGAATATTTTCTATCAATTACCCAAACTTCATGCATTCCTTTGATCCTGCAGGCTCGTAATCAGTCAATTACCTTCACCTATTTTATAACTTCACATGTTTCCCTTCAATAAATTAGAACGTGTGTCTAAAGTATATGTGAATTTTATCACTTCAGGTTTATTTTCTTTCCCACCTAAATAGTGTATCCAAGATAGTGTTGAATTTTTACCTCTTTCCATTTTTCACAAAACAATTTCCATCCCAAACTTTCTAGTTAAGGTTTTCTCCTTTTAGGCCACCACTATTTTCATTACTTAACTTCTTGTCTCAAGCAATATAGCTGCTGATATCTTTACTTGTTTGGCCCATCTTATTCTGTAACAACTTTCAATATTCTACTGTTTTGTGGAGATACATGTTTGTTGCCTCAATTAGTTTTGGGAAAGTTCCATATATATGAAGCAGCAACAATAACTAATAACAAAAACCCAAATAAACCCCTGTTCACTTTTTAGGCCACATTAATTTCCCATTGTGTTCAGTGGATATTTAATAGGTTAGATATTTATAGAATTGCTATTTTAATATTGGAGTGAGATACCATGTAGATATTTTCAGTACTGGAGTACAGGGAGGGAGTTGCTGCCTGAAATAAGGTTTATTTCTGATTATGCATGTTACAGATGAAACTAGTTTACATGTAAAGGCTCAACTGCTTATTGTTAAATAAATGCATAAATAAATATATTTTGTAAACCAACTGCTATTAATATTTAAAGTAATTGATTAATTACTCAAAGGATATTGCAACCTGGTTTATAAGAGCAACTTACAATTGTGTTTTATGTCTAGCTGGATTTTTGGTTTTAAACATTTCGTTTCTTATTCAGATATGTGTAAAATTAACTGAATCTGTTTTTCAGTTTTTTCTTAGTTTTTGGATGAACTAACCTTGTGATGTGGCAATTGTCTTTGAATACTTTAGTTATACTGGATGATGTTATCAGATTGCAGGTCCACTATATATGGGGTTGGATAGATTGTGCACTGAATAACATCATGGACACCATGTATCTATAATCTATGTGAATACACACACACAGCCTTGGAAGTGTGCAGTACATAACAGCATGGCTATAGATAGTAATCCTGGCCAGAGGCTTAATCAATGAATAATTTTTAGTCATGAAAACAGAGTATTAATCACTGACAACACCTAAAGTTCATTGGATGCTTTAAATTAGTAAAAACCTGCTTAGTGTAAATTTTCTCTTTCCAATTTTAACTAACTTTGCTTTATGCACATGAGATCAAATGGTTTTGATAGAAACAGACTGACATAGAAAATTCACACACCTTGGTTCCCTGGGAAACCAGGCTAAGAATAATTTTCTTTGCACATCCTGGTTTCCTCTAATGAGGTCCAGTATAGAAATGTAAATGACACAGTGTAACATATAAATCCCAAGAAATCATTATTTTTTGAAACTTCAACTTTGCGGATATTCAGATTAGAAAGCATTTCAGATATCTGCATAAATCTAATGATTTCTAGGTCATGTGTATGTGATTATTTTCACTTATTGTATTAAAAAAGAGCATGTGTAAATAATAATGTATAAGTTTTTGTCAACTGCCATTAAAAAAAGTTTTCAAAGATAGCGACAGTCAAGGTTTTCCAGTTAAAATAAGCTTTTAAAATGCTTGTAACAAACTAATCGTTTCTATAACACTTACTATCAAGTACTTGATTCTTGATTTTTCTTAGTATTCTCACTTATTGCAATATTAAATTCCAATCTTAGAAAGCCTTTTGTTGCTTTATTTATTTAACAAATAATTTGATAAACCCTGCTTAAATAATGAACATTTGTTCATTTTTCAGTAAAGAAAGTTTTGGAAGCAAAGTTTCCAAATGTAGCACATAGCAATTTGTATAGTTTTCTTCATAAACTTTGATGTTTATTAAAATATAATATATATAATAAATGTGTATATAATAAATCTCTTTTTAATATTTTTATATCGTGCCTTACTTTAAGAGAATATAGATTTGTAAACTGTATCAACCACAGGTATTTGTTAAGGGTTCTGCATGCATAGGCAATGGGAAGAGGGGATTTGTTGTCTGGAGATGCACGTTTTAGGATTTTGACTATTGTGTAGAGCAAGCTAACTTTAGTCCAGGTTTATGGTTAGAAACTAAGCATTCTCTTTTAATAGAGAAACCACTGTGGGAAACATAAAGCATCTTATAATTGCAAACAACTTTCAACATAATAGTAGAAGCATTTATGTCTGGCTACAGCTAAACACCAAGCAATTCGGCATTATCTGTGTAAGTGCTTCTGACATGTCTAATTGAACACATTGCTCTCATTCCCCCCCCCCCCCGAAACTCTTAATAATCACTGCCTTGAGGTGGATTAAAATAAGATGGATAGGCAGATTGGGAAAGCACCATGATGTTCAGCTGTGGGAAAGTAAGAACAGAGTAGAAATTGTTCCTAGGCCATTTGTCTTATCTGCCACAATGTAAAAGAATTTTGGCAAAGTTCTAATACTACTGGAGTGAAGTGGAAAAGAGTAATAGATGACATGAAATCTTATAAGTGAGGACTTCTAATATCTAAAGACAATAATGACTCCCTCGATCCATATCTCCTAATATTTCCTCCCAAAACAATAGAGACCAACAAGAATGGAAAATAAACTTACATAAACCATGCTCTCATCATAACTTAAATACAGAGACTACTCAAGTTTTAATATGATTATTAATAAGAAAAGAAAAAGTTATAATAAAGTGGAAAGTATGAACCCAGGATTTTAAATCCAAAGTGTCCTTCAAGTATCAGGGCTATAGAAAAACAATTTTAACATATAAAAACAGGACATTTTGCACCCAGAAGCCCTTCTTAGGACTCTAACAGAAGATGAGACATATCTGGCCAAGAAGTGGCTACAAAAACAACAAAAGTTCTGTTGGTAAGTATTTTAACCTAAGACTAAAGGAAAGATAAGACTGAGGGTGGAAGACTAATGTACAAATGTTTTGTTTTAAAATATTTGTGATAAAAATTAATCATATATTAGGCCACAAATAAATTATCAGTTCCATAATGCAGAAATATAAATATACTCATGTCACAATGTAATAAAATCAGAAATTAACAGAAACAAAATACAATAAGGCTCACTCACTTGAAAATGTTAATTAAGGAATCATTAGTTGAAAAGGAAATATAAGCTGAAATTAGTGAATTTCTAAAAAAATGATGAAACAACTACATATTAGAAAAATTATTACTAAGTAGTGATTTGAAAAAATGCATCTCACTAAATAATTTTATTAGTAAAAAAGAAAGAATTAAAATAAGTATCCAGTTCAAAAATTGAAGGAAGGAATAATGAGGCAAACCAAAAGAAAGTGTAAGGAAGGAAATAATAATACAAACACTGAATTTAATGAGGTATTGTATTGGGATTAGAAAGACATGGTAAATCTGCTGTGTTATGAGATTCTGGATTAGATTCTGAATCATCACAAGGGCATTTGTGGGGCAACTGGAAAAGTTTGAACAAAGTCTTTAATTGATAGTATTGTTTTGTTGTTAGTGTCTTGGTTTTAATATTTGTACTATAGCTAGGTGCAATGTTAGCTTTACGGAAAGCTGAGTGATAGGTGTACTGGAACTCTGAAGCATTTGTATAACTCAATAGTTTCAAAATAAAAAAATTAAATTAAATATTAGAGATGTTGCAAAGAATTTATGGAATTAGTCTTTTTTGCGGGGAGGGGCATAGTTTCATAAGGTAATGTTCCTTACCTCCTTTAATGTGAGAGAACAGCAGTATTAGACTGAGGCTAACAATTTATTCTTGCTTAATTAATGATCCTTAAAATTACAAGAAGGAACTTAAAAAAAAAAAACCCTCTCAATTCCCTAAGGATAAGAAACAATTAATTGAGAAGGTCTGAAATAACATTATAAAATGAATGAACCACAATTAATAATTATGCAACTTTCTTGCATGTTCAACATGGAGTCAACATATCAGACTGGAGACTTCATTTATGGAAAAGTACTTAAATGTCATCCTTAAATTATGTATAAGGCAATAGCTTCCCATTGCCAGAGGGTCTTCTATGGAATGACAGAGACACTCATGGTACTATTTGGGATACAGAGCTACTCATTTGAAATGAGGAATATATTTTTATTACTTGAACTCAGGAGTCACCAAAGTCTACTGACAAGAAAGAGCCTCCAAAGACCCTACAGAGGAAATACTGTGAGTTTCAGTGGAACGAATAGCTTGAGTAGTAAGACTTGTTTTGCACAGTGATGGCTGAGACAGGAGATTTCTTCAGCTCCAACCTGCCTCTAAAAAAAATGCCTATACATAAGATTATAAATTTAAAGGGCTACCCCCTTAAAAAACTGGATTATGATGTTAAGAGAAATTCAATTGGCAAAGACATCATATAAGCAGTGGGCATGTAGCCATCAAACTGTGAAGACTCAGTTTTCAGTAGTTATAGAAGCAATGGTTCTTCCTTGTGAATAGGGTAGCAGTTCCCAACCTTTATGGCAGGGACTAGTGCTCCTATGAGAATATAATGCCTGATGCTCTGAGGTGGAGCTGAGGTGGTGCTTAGGAGCTGCTGCAAATACAGATGAAGCTTTGCTTAGCGCCTGCAGCCCACCTCCTGCTATGCAGCCTGGTTCCTAACAGGTTACAAATCAGTACCAGTTCTGGACCCGGGGGTTGGGGACCCCTGGAATAGGGGACAGTTTGGGAACTGGAACAACCTCTGTAAATCTAAATCAACTTTAGATTCTTGGATAATTTTGATGAAGACATCTTAAAAGGGAGATTTTGATATTTCTGTAAATGTTGATAGATTTTTATTTGAGCAACTAAATGGAAAAGTAAGAGTTCTATCTGTATAATCAGGCTCAGATTTTGAAGCTAGTCACAGCAGAACCACACAGATTGAATGGTACAGCATATCTAGTGGAAAATGCAATACTTTGCTCTCTGGGTGAAGCAGTTAGCCAAGAGTTGCTAGGCCAATATCTTTGCACATGCTCCTGTCTTGAAACTTATTTTTTCCTGTTTTGAATTTTTGGGCCCATGTGTATCTTTGTCATGTTGATTCATAAGAGAAATGATTAGTTCTTTAAATTAATGAGAAAATCAGCAATGAACTTTAAAGAAATCCTTATAGTTAGTCTATCTGAATATACTGGAACTTAAATAAATTTCTATCAAGGTTGTTAATGTGTGTGTTTCTAAATATTACTGTAATACAAATCATGTCTATGCAAAGATGATATTCTTTGCTCCAGGTGCTTTCTGAGAAACTAAAGATGTATTTTGTGAGAGAGTGAATGTCTTCTGAGTGTTTCCTGTGGTCCTCTTACTCAGGTATAATAGAAGGGACACAGTCTTCACAGTCAGAAGAAACTAAATTTAAATCTCATAGTTACTACTTAGTAGCCTTGTGACTTTTGGAAAGTTAATTAGCCTCTCTGATCCTTAGTTTTATAATCTGTAAAATAAATTAGTCATAGGATTAGTGTGAGCATTGCCCTCTTGAGACATGCATGTCCTAATCACAATAGGTGTGATGAAGTTGGAGACCACCTAACCTTCCCAGAGTGGAGCAGGAGGTATAACAATGTGTCTGTGGCCCCTTGAGCTCATATAGACATTGACTGAGAGATGCAGCATTCTGGAGCTTGCCAGGGGTGATGGTAAGGACATGACAGTCAAGGAAACCAGGAATGGGATAATGATGTATTTAAATCCCAGTTGATTACTAGCATGTTGGGGGACATGCTGAAGTGTCAGATAAAAAATATATGATGTGAATGGAAAGACCAGCTAGAACCAAGACAAATATCGCTGAGCAAATGCACTGTTCTTATTGGGGAAATATAATTATGAACAAAATTTCCTAATTCAAAATACCTCTACACAAAAGTATTAGAGAAAGGAAACACTTTAATTTTTGAATAAACATTAACCAGAATGTGATGTACATCACAGGCAATCCACTAAGAGATTGCATAGAAATCTCACTCTTTCATAGGCAAGCAGGTACATACATATGTGTTCCGAAGATAAACAATAACTAGTTACACATAGGTTATCTAAAATTTACCTAGTAATTGGAGTGATCATTTGTATTAGTTTATTGGCTTTATACAGACATACCTCAGAGATATTGTGGGTTCAGTTTCAGACCACTGCAATAAAGCAAATATTCTAATAATGTGAGTCACATAAATTTTTTGGTTTCCCAGTATGTATAAAAGTTATGTTTATACTATACTATACTGTAGTCTATTAAGTGTGCAAAAGCATTATGTCTAAAAAAAATGTACATACCTTAATTTAAAATATTTATTGCAGAAAAATGCTAACCATCATCTGAGCCTTTAGAAAGTTATAATCTTTTTACTGGTACAGGGTCTTGCCTCAGTTTTGATAGCTGCTAACTGATCAAGTTGGTGGTTGCCAAAAGATTGGGGTGGCTGTGGCAATTTCTTAATATAAGACAACAGTGAAGTTTGAGAAATTGATTGAACCTCTCTTTCATGAACAATTTCTCTGCAGGCTATCATGCTATTCGACAGCATTGTTTCAAAATTGGGTCAATCCTCTCAAACCCAGACACTGCTTCAACTAAGTTTATGTACTATTCTAAATCTTTTGCTGTCATTTCAACAATCTTTATAAGATATTCACCAGGAATAGACTTTATCTCAAGAAACCACTTTCTTTGCCCATCCATAAGACACAACTCCTCATCCATGAAAATTTTATCATGAGATTGCAGAAATCCAGTCACATCTTCAGACTCCACTTCTAATTATGGTTCTCTTCATATTTCTACCACAGCCACAGTTACTTCCTCTACTGTCTTGAACCTCTCAAGTCATTTATAATGGTTGGAATCAAGTTCTTCCAAACTTCTGTTAATGTTGATATTTTGAACTTTTCTCATGAATCAGCAATGTTCTTAATGACATTTTGAATGGCGAATTCTTTCTAGAAGGTTTTCTATTTACTTTGTCCAGATTCATCAGAAGAATCATGATCTATGGCAGCTCTAGCCTTCTGAAATGTATTTCTTATATAATAAGACTTGAAAGTTGAATTGACTCCTTGATCCATGGGCTACAGTATAGATGTGTGTTATAGGTATGAAAACAACAGGAATCTCACTGTGCATTTCTATCAGAGCTCTTGGGTGTATGACTAGGTGCATTGTCAATGAGCAGTAAAATTTTGAAAGGAATCTTTTTTTTTTTTCTGTGCTGTAGGTCTCAATAGTAAACTATGTTGTAAATAAATGTGCTGTCATCCAGGCTTTGTTGTTTCATTTATAGGGCACAGGCAGAGTGGAGTTATCATAATTCTTAAGGGCCCTGAGATTTGGGGGCATGGTAAATCAGCATTGGCCTCAACTGAGAGTCACCAGCTGCATTAGCCCCAGAGAGTTAGCCTTTCTCTGATCAGAGTTTTGAAGCAGACTTCTTTCCAGCTTTGAAAATGGCTCTCCTTCCAATATGAGGTTGTTTCATCTACATTAAAATTTTTTTGTTTATTATAGACACTTTTATTAATTATCTGAACTAGATCTTCTAGATAACTTCTGCAGCTTCTACATCAACACTTGCTGCTTCACCTTATACTTATGCAGATGACTTCTTTCCTTAACCTCATGAACCAACCTTTGTTAGCTTCAAACATTTCCTCTGCAGCTTCTTCACCTATTTGAGCCTTCATAGAATAGAAGAGAGTTAGAGACTTGCTCTGGATTAGGCTTTGATTTAGAGGAATATTGTGGCTGGTTTGATCTTTTATCTAGACTACTAAAACTTTCTCCATATCAGCAATAAAGTGGTTTGCTTTCTTATCATTTGTGTGTTCACTGGAGTAGCACTTTTGATTTCCTTCAAGAAATTTATCCTTGTATTCACAACTTGGCTAACTATTTGGCACAAGAGGCCTAACTTTCGGCTGGTCTTGGCTTTTAACATGCCTTCCTCACTAAGCTTAACAATTTCTAGCTTTTGATTTAAAGTGAAAGATTTACGACTCTTCCTTTCACTGAACATTCAGAGTCCATTGTAGGGTTATTAATTGACCTAATTTTAATGTTGTTGTGTCTCAGGGAATAGGGAAAACTGAGAAGAGGGAGAGAGATGGAAAAATGACCAGTGGGTGCAGTAGTCAGAACACGCATATTTATTAAGTTCACCATCTTATATGGACACAGGTGGTGGTGCCCATATAATAGTAACAAATTATAATAGTAACATCAAAGATGAGTGATTACAGGTCACCATAACAAATATAATAAGTGTGAAAAAGTCTGAAGTATTGCAAGAAGTACCAAAATGTGAGAGAGAGACACAAATTGAACAAATACTATTGGAAAAATGGCACTGATAGACTTGTTCAAATCTTCAATTTTTTTTTTTTAGAAAACGTGAAGCACAATGAAATGAAGTATTCCTGTACCTTGATTTTAATGCAGTGAGACCCATTTTGGACTTATGACTTCCAGAACAGTAAAATAATAAATTCGTGGTGTTTTAAGCTAGCAAGTTTGTGGTATTTGTTACAGCAGCCATAGCAAACTAATATGTTTAAAGAGCATAGCACAGTGCTTGGTAAATAATTGGAACACAATATATTTTATTTGTACTTCTAACCTTTATTCATGTTTTTGAGTTGATAATGCCTACCCCCCAAATATTTCTCTTGCAAAATTTGCCCTAAAATAGAACTTAGTCTGGCCACTTGAACTGAGATTTTGCTATAAGGAGAGACAGATTAACTCAGCATCATTTGGACCATGAGCCAGCAAACTGTTTCTGTAAAGGGCTAGATGGTGTATTTTAGGCTTTGTGGTTCATGTGATCTTCATCTAAACTAGTCAACTCTACAAGTGTAGCAGGAAAGTAGCCATAATCAAAATGCAAACTAGCGAGAGTGCCCGTGTTCCAAAAAAACTTTAATGATAAAAGCAGGCATTTAATCTACCCTCCGTAGTTTGCTGACTCATGATTTATACTCTTTCTTCTACTGTTTCTCTTTATCTCTACACAAGATAATTCCTTCTGGGTTAAGGTGAGAATGGAGGTGAATCAAATCCTCCCATCTCTGTAAATTCACTCAGAAGACTTTCTCTGCTTTTATCTATTTCATCTGTGAGTTAGAAATCATAATAAAAACAGTGACTATTATAGCAACAGTTATCATGTAATCATTATAATTCATAGTACAATAGAGAATGGCTTCCTTATCTTTGAAATCCTGCCCCAGGCCATAAGGCCATTCAGATCATTTACCTCTTTTTGTGCACATTCTGCTACTTAAAGATGAATCAGCATTTATCAGAAATTTGTTAACTTGAAATCCTGAAGGTACCATCTTCTGATTTCTAAAAACATAAATGACTGAATGCCCATCTGAAGGACAGTTAGAAAGAATGTAATTAGAAACTCCTTTACAAGCTCTTTATTTCTTCTCCTTGGATTGAGTAGTTTCTATATTTTTGTACTTCTTTGCTTTTTGCCTGTTACCCATTTCTACATGCTGTTTCATTTGCCTTGAAATGTGATGAAGGGAACTGAGCTCAGGATTTTGCTGCAGAAAGAGGCATTATTGATTTCTTGGAGAGTAGCAAGAAGACTTTCAATGTTGCTGTTAAACATGGCTGACAGATCACAGCAGCTTGTGACACCTTATTTACTGTAATGAAATCATGGAGTTCTCTAGCTCTCAGGCCTGGAGGAGAGGTGAAAGGTCAATAAAGTGAAGCCCCAAGCAGCCAGGCATGAAGGGGAGTTCATTCAGAGAGACCAGTATCATTCTGGAAGGAGATTAGTTGAATTCACCTGCTCTGAGTTAACCAGATGGGCTTCTCAGCAAATGGAAAATTATAAATATATATAATCATGACTGTGCTGGTTACAATTTAATTGCTAGATCAGGAAACCTTATTTGTGGTTTCATTTTGAAGACCTACAGATTGTTGTAATTTCACAGCTAAGAATATGTTAAGTAGAAAATCTTCTTTATGCTTAACAATGCTTTAAGCCATCTTTTCAATTAGCTGTTTAGTCTCTTCTTTCAATAATCTTTGTTAAGTAGTACAGCACTGAGAGGTTTTTAAATCTGTTAAATCCAGTTCCTGCCTAAACGATATGCTTTTCTAACTGTTTTTATATTGTGCATGACTTTTATGGAGAGAAACAAGAGAAAAGCAAACAAGCTGATAGTGGGATTTTCTTGAGACTCAGTGACTTATAGGGTTTCTCACAGCCCTTAGTACACATTCAGCTCAGTCTCTAACGTTAGTCCACATACTCCCCAAATGGCTTCCAACCTCTTTTTCCTCAGATATATAATGAATGAGATAAGTTCTGATAAACAACTAAGAATCTTTCAACATAACATCATGATTCCATATTTATATTCCTATAATTGAATGATTGGTTTTCTGTTTGGGTCTTTGAGGCACAAAATGATTGCTGAATCATATAGGACAAGTTGAATAAAATTCAGCATATGTTTCATACTAAAAGCTATTGTCTACAAATGCAAAAAAAAAAGTAATATGGCCTTTTGGAAGAGTACTAAAATACATGTTCATATAAAATGCATTTTATTTTCATTGCTGTCATTTTTTTTAAGATAGTAACTATGACCCTTTTAACTTTCTGACTCTGTTTTTTTATTTTTGAAATGGGCTAATAGTACAACAACCATTCTTGAATGCCTACCTGCCCATAGAGTAGTCATTTTAACACTTGCTATCTAATTACTCCTAACAAATCTGCAAGGTCATTATCTTCAGTCTACACATAAGAAAACTGAGGCAAAGAGTAGATGATTTTTGCAATGTTTTACATCTGATACATGTCACAGTTGGAATTTAAATTCAGATCATGTAGCCCCCAGCAATTTTCTTTACACAGACTTTTCAGCTTTCCACAAGTTTGGTCCAAGAAGCAAGTTAGTCTACGTAAAGTAGAGCTCTGTAAACACGAGGTAAGACTATTAAATATTCTGGCAACCAGTAATTTTTATGTGGGTAAACTTTTAAAATTCACATATTGTAATTCAAATTATAATCAGAATAATAGCCTAAATTTTATTTAGAACAAAAAGTCAAAATTATTTAAAGTGCTTTAATGAATTCTCATATTTAATCCTTCCTACAAACCTTTGAAGTTGGCATGAGTAATCCTCAGTTTACATTTAAAGGATCTGAACAGTGTGGCTTTGAATTTCAAAACTGAATTTACCATTTTTTAACTTTCTTCCTTTGTAAACTATTCAATTTCCTTGAAGACTGAAAAAAAAGCCATAGTCCTGGAGGCTTCTTAATTGAATTTTAATTGTTTTTCCAATATTTCATAACTATTTACCTCAGAATGAAGAGGAGATGGAACAGGCAAAGGGAAGAACTGGTTTTGGTCTTAACTTATGTTGCTAAAGGAGAAGATTTTTTTTTTTTAATTGCAAATTGCACAGGGCTCCACTGTTCAGTAGGCCCTTGGGTAAATTAGAAGACAAGAGAAACTCTTCATGAAATTTGGGGGTGAAGTTTCTGTGAAGCTGTTCTCTGTTGGTATTCTGCTTAAAGATTTTATCTCAGTTTGGAATGGTTGTGATGAAACCTCTGCAAAAAAGAACAGTCTTGTTTTTCAGGTCAGCTCCTTATGTGTAACATCTTTAACTCATGTTTTTACTTCATATTATTTTAGTTGGTTCATGTGTGTATGTGTGCATTTATTAAAATTTGTATACTATTTTTTGATAAATATGAATAACTTCCTATTTTCTACATTTTACATATAAGAATTTATACTCATAAACAATAGATACCCTATCTCACCTCTAAACTGGAAATGGAGTATTACAAAATGTATTAAAATCAAATAAAAGAGGTACTTTCCACAGAGAACTCTCTTCATTTTCCACACAGAGGCTTAGAGGAAATAAATAATTTGCCTAAACATCACAAAAAATAAAGGGTTAGCAAACTTCCATTTCCTATTATGGCAAATGAAGTATTATACCAATTCTCCACTGAGCACAGATATAACATTTGGAAATACTATGAAAACATCTGCTTAAAAGCATTAAGTTGTGAACATCACAGTGAAGGGTGACTTAGCCAGGCTGTGCAGGTGAGAGAAACTTGGGCAGGTTAAGAGTGCTGTTCCCACAGGGCTGGTTGCAGACTAATACTCAACAAGGCCTTGCAAGATGCCATCCCTCAGTTTAATATCATTCCAATCCCTGAAATAGAACTAAAGTGATCCCTGACTGATAGTGCCCCCAGGTACCTTGCAGTAGCAAAATTAAATCTTAGTGGAGTTATCATCCTGGTCTCATTTGTTTTTTGTAGCTTCCCAAAATATTAATTTAAAATGTTCAGCAAAAAATAAAAGGTAATAAATGAGGACAGTGTGAACAACAACAACAAAAAAGACTGAAAAAGGAAAAAGACAATAGAAGAGACTTCAGATAGTGGAGTTATCTGATATAAAATAAGAACTTTGTTTTATATTCGAGGATCTAAGACAAGTTGAGAAATTTGGCAAAGAATTTTAAAATATGAAAAAAATGCAAACTGAAACTAAAGCATTCAAATAATAATAGTCCAAATTAAGAATCTATATGGTGGATTTAACAGCAGAGTGGATACAGCTGAAGAGCAATTAGTGAAGTAGAACCTAGATTAGAACAAAATTTGCAGAATTAAGAACAGAGAGATAAAGGGATAAAAATGATTAAGTATAAATGAAATAATCATAAAGGATATATCAAGAAGGCTAATATATACCCCTTAGAGTTCTGGAAGAAAAGGAAAAACAGAATGGAGCAGATGATCTATTTGAAGAGATAACTAAATATTTCTCACAATTTCAAGAAATTTCGCAAATCATAAGGCTTACAAACAAAGAATTCTGGACCAAGTACGTCAAGCCTTAGCGGTAACCTCAGAAAAATAAAGAGAAAACGTGTTGAAAGCAACTAGTGAAAAATCAATAGATTGACTTCAAAAGACAATAATTAGATTGACATCTGAATTGGAGACTGAAACAGTCTACAATTATAAGTCATTTTCACTCATAAGCACTCATTAGCATGTAAAAATACTAAATGAAATATCCCCAAGCTAGTCCAAAAATATCTTAAAAGTATTCTATAACACACCCATGTTTGATTTATTTCAGGAATAGAAGCTTGTTTGAAATTTGTAATTTAATTAATGTAATTTATAGATTAAAGAGTAAAAGCAACTTGATTATTTATAGGATAAAAAAATTTAAATATATTTAAGTATATTTATGTTTATTTTTAGATGAAATCTTAATTATATAAAAAAAGAAAGAAAATTTGTTAATATTTCCTTTACTAAAAAAGGTCTTTAAAAGAAACCTACAGGTAATATTATTTTTTTAAAATATTAGATTGCATTTATTAACCACTTTACTGTTCTTTAGAATCTAGAGGCTAAAAGGCCAAAATAGGACTTTTTTTCATTTTTTGGTCAAGTGATATGATGGCTAGAAGCATCTAAAAAAAAATAAAAAGTCATTATATTTCATTGAGTATTCATTTAAGTTTCAATTTAAGATTTTGACTTTCACTTTCAAATATAAATATTATGTCCTACACAGCCAGGGCTGCACAGACTTGGTTATCTTTCTTGGAATAATGGTTCTCCTCTCTCTGGCAAAATCACTCAGAACAGCTAAGGACTGGGAGGCAGGAGATTGAAATCTAAGAAAGTAAAAATTTTTTGAGAGAACAAATCTAGTAATCCAGAAATGGTGACTAGAAGTTCATTTTCTATTCAGCCTTCATGGATTATATCACTCTGGTTAACAGCTGGTTAACCAGCTGGTTCTAAATATGATGGTTAAATTTTCAAGGTCTTCATTCTTTAAATATAATTCTTCAAGTGGGGTAGATATAAACTGTGTTGCCACCACATTTTCCTGAGAATGATTCTGAATGCCAGAATGAGAGTCAGTAATGACAATAACACCATAGCAAGTAAGGGCATTTCTGTGGGTTTGTATAATATTTCTATTTGTTAATATGAAGTTTAAACAAGATTTGTAAGTGTGTGTAAATATCTCCTAATGTAATCTGAAGAGTTCTTAAAAGTCTAGGCAATACTTTACTCAATTTTTCAAGTGCAATACATTTTCTAATCTGATTCTGAGAATTTGAATCTATCAGTGGAAAGACTGGTATCATACTCTTTTGACTCTTGTGATTTGGTGATTTCTTCATTTAAAATATATCATCATCCATAATACTCTCTGATCCTCAGGTTTAATGTTTCAGTTTGTTTTTTCAAGTTCTCATAATTTGGCAGTGGTTTAATAGCTGTATCTGAGTCTGTAAAAGACAGTGGTTTATTCAAGCTGTTTTTTATATATAAATATAAAGGATAGCATATATAGATATATATATACACACACACACACACACACACACATATATATATATATATATATATATATATATAAAGTTTAATCCCTATTTCATAACATACACAGAAATTAATCCCAAAAGAATTATAGCTCTAAATGTAAAAAATAAACAAAACCTTAAGAAAGAAATATAGCCATGTGTTGAGATAGAAAAAGCAAAAGATTTATCAAGTTAAAAAAGATTGATAAATTTGACTTTATAAAATTAACAACTTTATATAAGGCAGATAATATATTTATAGTACATATAACCAGTAAAGAGCTGATATTCACATTATAAAAAGATCTACAAGTCAACATAAAAAAGAGAATCTAATAAAATAATAGGCAAGAGATTTGAGTAAGCATTTGGTAGACAAGGATATTCATATGGCCAATAGATACAGAGAAAATTACTCAACGTTAGTAATTACCATGAAAATGCAAGTTAAAACAATAATTAGATGCCTTGCTTTGTGCATTAATATAGCTAAACCAAAAAGATTGATATTTTCAGGTGTTGGCAAAAATATGGAGCAACCGAAATTTTATGCATTGTTGGTCACAAACCATTCAATCTCATGGTCAGCAGCAGAAGTGGGACAGCGATGGGGAGCTGGAAGAGAGTCTCTTGCCTCTGTGGATCAGCTGGCCCATCTCTTGGTCAGTGGAGCCTGCAGTTGGGGAAGGAGAGCAAAGTGAAGTGCAAAGGAGAGAAAGGAAAGCTGAAACCCATCAGGTGCACACAATGCAAACACTGATGAAAGCAATAATTTTGTATTACTTTGCTTTCATCCTTTCCTTTCTTCTTCCAGGTCTCCTGCAAATTCTTCTTTTGGCTAATTTTAACCCAGCACCAGAAAGAAAAGTTTTCTGGGAAACATAGGTTACATTTTAACAAATCAATTACAATTACTCAACACATTTTATAGTAAAAATTTCAATGTCTATGAGCAGACAGAAGTATGAAAGACATTTTCATAGGGTAAAACCTAGGCTTTAGAATCAAGCAGTCCTAGATTTGAAGTTTTTAAATTCATTGAGGTGACATTGGTTAATAAAATTATATAGGTTTTAAGTGTACAGTTCAATAATATATCATCTGTATATTGCATTGTGTTTACCACCCAAAGTTAAATTTCCTTCTGTCACCATATATTTGACATCCTTTACCTTTATTTGCCTTCCCCACTGCCTCCTTTTCCTCTGGTAACCACTAAACAATTGTCTGTGTCTATAAATCTGTCTTCTTCATTTGTTGCTTTCCATTTTATATCCCAGTATGAATGAAATCATACTTTTTCTTTTGAGTGATAATCTCAAGATTCATCCATTTTGTCACAAATAGCAGTATTTCATCATTTCTTATGGCTGAGTAATATTCCATTGTGTATGTGTATATATATATATATATATATATATATATATATATACCACTTCTTTATTGAATTTTAATATAATGTTTTATTATTTGCGTGACCTTGGGAAAGTTACTTAATTTCTTCGAGTCTTGGTTTCCTTGCCCACAAAATAAGGAAGATGACATATGACTCATAGAATTGTTTAGTATTAAATATTATATTGCATATATATTTTTCAAGACCGTGCCTAGTTTATTAAGAGCTTCAATAATATTTTCCTTTAGCAAGTTACTACTGTTAACTTGTAAAGGTACTCAAATATTAAAATCTCCTGAAGAACTTTTAAAATATGCTTATACAGACTCTGCCTAGTGAGATTGTGATTTATTTGGTATATTTCCCTGTCGGTAAGGAACCAGTGTAGACAGGATACTCTATACCTTATAAAATTCCTCAGTCACAGACCAAATCAAACTCTATTAGCTTTTCCTATACCAGCATCCTTTGTTTATAGGTTTTGTTATTTTTTTAAAAAAATGCATTCTTGACATGTTTCAGAGGGTGTACTCTCACGTTCTTTATATTTATACAAGTCACTCTGATGACCTTGAGTGAAAATGTGAGAAATCCTTGAAAGGGACATAGGAAACATCCCCATTTTCACCAACATTATTTTGAAAAGCTAGTGCTATAGAAAGCTAAACTCATTGATTTTGTTTAGATTCCTGCTACTTATAGCTACAGTGTGTGACCTTTTAATGAACTTTGTAGCAAATTGGGGCATGGGATGAATAAGAGACATTTTTAATGTACCCCCCTCATCACTGACTAGAGAACGAAGTGATGTTATACAAACAGAAATGTAAATGTGAGATAGTGTGGTGGATTAATTCAAAGGTATGCTGAATGTAATATGAATGAAAAGAAGTGAAAATTTGCTTCTTAGAATTTAGTGGCAAGGTAACTACCAGTCTTTAATTTGTACAGGAGTTCCTTTTCATTGGTCGGCACTCTTTAATGCTTAAAATTTTAATTCTGTACGAAGAGGATTTAAATGTATTTTTAAATGCCATTTGTTGTGTGTTCTGGGAAAATGAAGTGGAAATGGAAACATTAGGATCATAATGTGTTGCTAAAAATGAATCCCATTTTACTTTTATACTACAATATTCATATATTTTTCATAAAATCAGTTTATTCACATTTTAAGATTTAAGATCTACCATTTAGATCTACCCATCTCTGGTTTGTAGGCTGCTCTTTTTTTTTCCTTTTGTGAGCATGTTGGCAGCTCAATTGTTAGAGTTCTATTTTCTAAGATTGTACCGCTACACTCAAGCTTATGGTTTCTTTGAACTAAATCAGTGGTATGAATAAGTGAAAATCATAAAAAAAATGAAGAAAGGCACAAGTATTAAAATATTATGTTTGAGAGTAGTGGCATAGTTAAAACTTTGAAATAAAGCTGAGAAATGAGTAGTTTTTGGCAGTATGAATTTTGCTTTACATTATGAGAAAAATAAAATTTCTATATTTCTCCAGATTTAATTAAAATAATTTGTATGATTTTTTTTTATCCACAGATATGGGGTTTGAAATGGCTTTTCCTCCCTTCACTTTATCATCAAATTTTTATGCTCAATAGTTAATAAATTCGGTATCATTTAATGTCTATGTTGTACCAAGAACTGCTCTAGGCAATAGTGAAATCACAAAGTCCATGCTCCCCTGGGGGTTTCAGTTAGTTCATTTCTACAATTAGTGATGTCCATTGTTGGCCAGATCTTCATTAATCACAGACTCTGAGAAGCAGCTATCTTTCTTTTAGGCACAAGCTTTAACCCCTGGGACTCAACTAGTGCCAATTCCTCTCTCACTAGACTCTGAAATGACCTCTAGCCGTTGTCTGTGTAAATAATAATAGAGATTTTAAAAGGTATCAATTGTCAGAAGCAACATGTGCCAAGAACTCTCCCAATTATCTATTTGTATTATCTTACTTGATTCTGACAGTAAAACTTGGAAGTAGAGACTATTATTTTCTCCATTTTTCGATATTGAGAGTTTTTAAAGAGTTAAAGTACTTAGTCAAGGTTACTTGGCAAGTAAATGGCCCAACTGGGACTCAAATCTGAAACAATCCAATCAAAAAAATGAGCCTTAACCCCCTACACAAATAATATTTATTACACACGTAAGTACTTTAATTTTTAAATGCATAGATGCTATGATTAATTCAATATCAATTAAAGAAACAATAATTTCACAGTAGCTTTACTTTACCTGTATTTCCTCTTGTAAAAGTAGTATGTGGAGGGGCACTCAAAATTACTTGATATTTAAAAGTGGTCCATATATTGAAAAATAAATATATGTTGGGAACTACTGTAATGTACTAAAAGCTTCTTGAGGGCAAGGGAAATTATTTTAATTAACTTTTTATTTTCAGTGTTTAGCCCACATCTGTCACATAGAAAGAGGGCAACAGATGTTTGGTAAATGTGTAAGTGCACATATAAATGAATCCCATTGCTAATTAAGTAGAGTAGTGGCCCAGATATCCAACATGTAACCTATATACAGCAAGCACTGGAGTGAAATGTGTAACTAGATAACAAGGTATTGGTAAACAAAGGAGAATGTGGGAGACATATATCAGTGCTAAACAAAAAAAGTCAGACCAATTAAAAGGGACAAATGTGTTTTGAATATTCTTTCTAACTTTGTTTAACTAAAACTGGTACTAAGGGGGCTCATCTTATAAGATTAAAATGAATAATCCGTTATTGAAATTTAACTGCTAGCTTGACATTGTATGCATTTTATTTTCCTGCATCTCATAACTAGATATGATTATTTAAATTTTTTACATCCAACCCCAAAAAGACAAAATATATATATATTTTATATCTGGAGAGAGCACATTGAGTTTTGGGATCTCAAAAGAATTGTTTTTCTACATTGTAATTATGTGAAGACCAATGAGAGGTAATGAATAGTTTTGAGATATAGCATTTTCATGTTTCTCTGTTTTAATTTTTCTTTTTATAATTTTTTATTGATTTTAATTAAACAGTCCTCTGTTTATGAGAGACTAGAGAAAATTTAATATCCTCAAATTAAGGAAAACAAACAAGAAAACATTCAGCAAAAATGGTTTTTTGAATTACACTTTACATTATGATTTGAGGGTTTTTTTTTTTCCCTAAGACAGATTTAATATAGAAAAAGTGTACCTCAAGAGAGTGATCTAAGCATTCACAGCTCTTATCAGAGGTGAATAGTGTTTCATTAATTTCATATGAAATCTTTTTATGTGACAGTATAATTATAATATTATACAGCTTAGCTAGATGGCTTTAAATGATCTGCCAGTACAACCTCAGAAATGAAGGGTCATGCAGGGTACAAGAAGTCTTCAATATTCCATTTTGAAAACTAAGTACTCTTGGCAAGAGACAAAATTGCTAATGTTTTTCTATATTTGAGGTGACTTCCATTGCTCAGAAGATTCCTTATAGCTGAGTGCAATATATCTAATTCTTTGAAATTTATTATTCTCTTTGCTTTGAGTAAAAATCTAAGAAAAATTTACGGACTGAGAAGGTAGCACAGATAGGAAAGATAAAATACTCACTCCATGCTTTGATATGAGTTGTGAAGTATGTATTTCTGGATATTAGAAATTCACTCAGAATAAATTGAAGATGTATAGGAGTGTGGTGGGCAAAACTTTTGTTCATTGAAAGCAGCTTTCTTTAGTACATTACTCAGAACACATCGACTTCCAGAACTTTCTACAAGGCATCGATTGGCTATTTCTGATTTACTCATTTGAATTTATCCACATCCATTAATTTCCTGGCAAATCGGAGCTCCTATTACTTTAAATTAATTTTTTTATTACAGTTATATTCATTCCAGGTGTACAGTATAGTGATTAGATTTTTATATAACTTATAAAGTGATCCCCCTGGCAAGTCTAGTACCCACCTGGCACTATACGTAGTTAATGATATTATTGACTATATTCCTTGTGCTGTACTTTACATCCTTGTGACTATTTTGTAACTACCAATTTGTACTTCTTAATCTGCTTACCTTTTCCACCCAGTCCTCAAACCCCCTTCCATGTGTCAACCATGTTAGTTCTCTATAACTATGTTTGTTTCTATGTTGTTTATTTGTTGGTTGGTTTCAGATTCCACATATAAGTGCTTTTAATGGAGATTATAGGTAGAAGAGAAACATAGCATCAGATGTAATCTCAGCACAGTAAGAAATCAAATTTTTTACTCTTTGGTATATGTAGTTCTCTGTAACACAGAGGTAAATTTTTGCTCTCTTGTCACAGGTTGTTGGGAAAGGAGGATTTAATCAAGAAAGCCCAGAAATGAGAAACCAGAAGCTAGACTGTTATTTCCAACTTGGTTCTAATGTTTTTTCTTTCTTTTTTTTTTTTCTCTAGAATGCTGTAAAAACAACTTATATATTACTCATATGAGTAGGAAAAAAAGTAAAACTGATTGTATGGCATTATGGAGAGAATACATATAATGTTTTGTTTTTCAGTTGATTACTTTGAGGGAAAGTCTCAGGATCTTGATGTTACAATGTAGTGAAAATAAATTGGGCCAAAAGTTTATTTTCTGTGTGACTGTGAATAATTTCTTTGGAGTCTTGAGACATAAATTTGTTTATTTATAAAGTAAAGATGAACTACATGGTTATATGAAGTACCTCTAAGTCCGAAAACTTATTAACTCTTATGTTTTGGAATTAGTGTGCTGTGATAGGTAAAGAGATTGATGAACATATTTCTTCTTATTTGGTTTACAGATTGTCAGAATGAACCTTTAAAAATACCAGGTACTTTTTTGCATAAACTTCCAAAGAGTGTAAAATTTAGGAGCCTTCACAAAGCTCATTTCTTAATCTTTTGCATTTGACACATTAAAAATGAATAATTATTAATATCAACATTTGAGAAAAAGAATTTTCATTAAATTCTCTGGGATGGCACAAAGCAAATTTTGACATAGTGCCAGTACTTTCAAATAGCTATATATATATATATAGTTTTACACAAAATTCCAGAATAGAAAGCAGAAATATTAACATGAATTTTACATTCTGCCTTAAATTTGGGGGATAAAGCAGTATGTCTTTTACTTCATTTTTCTAATTCTTTATAGTCAAAACAAAGTGAAGTTCAAAGAATTTTCTGGAGAATTTTGAAAAGTGTAGTATCTAAATGTATGAACCTGGATTTTAAGGAATACAATTGAATTTAAAAGAAGTGAAGAGATTTATTTGTATCATTTACTACTCAGTGTACTTTTAATATTTTCTGAAGCAAGTAATTCAATAAATAGCTACAAAGCAAGAGGATAGGCAAGCAAGTCAGCCCAGCCAATGATGAGCAATATTTATGTCTTCCTCTCTTTCTCACTTCTTTGTTCTGTCATAAAGAAAAGAATGATTGTTCTATTCAGAAGCATAATAAAAAGTGCTAGGCATGTATGTTTGTTAGTAACATTGTTAGTATCAGAGAAAAAAGAAAACAACAGGTCTAAGATAAATGGTGTAATAAAGTAAAATATGGCCTATCCATTTGAAAGATGATTATTAAAATGATGATTTTGTATATAGAGGTATGTGCCTATATATGTAGGTTGTGTTTGACAGGATGAAATAATAATTGGCCAGTGGTCTAATCTGTTTTGGCCCCTGTTAAACTGGTTGTCAAATATCTTAAATATTATCTATAAGACTTATAATAACACTGGAAAATATTTAGGTTATAAGCTTATTCAAACTGAGTTTAATGCAAAATTTAACATAAAGATTGATTTGTCTATATTTTAGAAAGCCATTTGAATATTTAAGAAATATAATACTTGAAAATTAGTGTTAAAACATCTGACATTATCAAGACAGATTGGTCAATGTGATGGTTTATTTTATGTGTTAACTTGACTGGGCTAAGGGATGACATATAGCTGGTAAACATTATTTCTGGATGTGTCTGTGAAGATGTTTCTGGAAGGGATTAGCATTTGAATCAAGAGCCTGAGTAAAAGAGGGTTCTCTTGCCAATGTGGGTTGGCATTATCCAATACTTTGAGGGCCTGAATGAAAGGTGGAGAAAGGGTTCATTCGTTCTCTCTTGCTTGAGCTCATGCATTCATCTTTTCCAGCCCTCAAATATAAGCACTCCTGATTCTTGGGCCTTTATGGACTGGGACTTATATCATCAGTTCTTCTGGCTCTCAGTCCTTTGAACTCAATGAATTAGAAAACCAGATTTCCTGGTTCTCTAGCTTGCAGACTTATAAGACTTCTCAGACTCTACTCATGTGAGCAAATTTCTATAAAAAATATCTCTTTATATTAAATGTCTATTTATATCTATAATATATGTTATTTATCTATATTATTTATCTATATCTATTTATTATCTATCATCATTATCTATCTATCTATCTATCTATCTATCTATCTATCATCTATCTATCATCTATCTATCTGTCTATCTATCTATCTATCTTCAATTGGTTCTGTTTCTCTGTAGAACCTTGACTCATATAGTAAGTTAATCAAAAACTGGTTAAAGCAAGAAATCATAAAAATTGATATATAGAGAGATTGATTTTGTTTACACTTAAACCATACAAATGTTTATCCATTCACCAATCTTTTGATGAGGCAAGGGCTTTCTATAAATCTGGGACTAATAATTAAAGGTTTACATTGTGTTTCTATAGACTATGTATACATAATATATTACTTATGACTTTCCTTTAGAGTAAGAACTGACAATGCTAGTAAAAAAATTTGCATAATTTTTCTCTGTTTTTGTGACTGTTTTTTTTCAAAATCATTTGAAGACATCTCATCATGGTTAATTTGACAGAAAAAAATTTAATAGTTTTTATTTATTGAGTCTTACCAAAGGATTAGGCTTAATTTTCATAGAAATAACAACTACTTTTCATGTTTATATTTTGTAAGTTTATTTAATAGTTTATGACATTATTATGTAATCGAATTACCTAATTGATTTACATTATTATGCACTACAAACACAATAACAATTGGTATAATCAGGTTTGTAAGCAGTGGAATAATTTTTGCATCAACTCTAAAACATCTTTAAGTAAAATATGTAGTTAAGTTGTCCAAATTATATTAACTGCTCTATTAATGGTCTAAAATTCGGAAAGCCAATAAATTATGAGCTAGCTGGAACCCACTGAAAAATTTCCTAATCTTCTTTCTTTATTTATGAGTCCAGGGAATTCTGTGGCAATAGTAGCAAAACAGTTTGAATGACTTTTATATAAAGCAGTAAGCAGCAGGGTCAGATTTGGCTACATGTAAGTCAGCATTTCTGAGCCATCAGAAACAGGAAATCCCCTAAGATCTGATCAAGGGATGAGACTAACATGGCAATTATTACTCCACACTGGAATAAACTTTTTCTCATTCTGAGGATTCTAAAACAATAAGAAAAAGATTCCAGATGCAGTCTAATTAACATCAATAACCAGGAGATATTAGTGGTTTCTATGATACTTATGACAGATCCCATTGCCAAAGAGAAACTCAGAATATTTTTTTTAATGTCATTTCCTTCACATGGTAGTCAGGAAATATTTTCCGCAAAGATTGATTTGGAAATACTTTTATAAAGATTTTATTTGTAAAAAGCTTATTAAGTCAGCTTTCATTAATTCCATCCTCCAACCCAACAATGTAACCATGCTCACCCTTAGGACACAGGAAAGAAGTAAGAAAGGGAGATATCACTCTCTAAAAAACAAAAAGCATCCCCCCACAAAAAAATAACAATCAGCTCAACAGAAAAGCAAACAACACATAAAACTTTTCTTGACTTCACATTCTGCTCTAGACCTGACCTCATTTCTTGGCCTCTCTTTATAGCAAAATGCCTAGAAAGAGTTAATACTTGCTTTCTAATTACCTTTCTCCAATAAACAAACAAACAAACAAACAAACAAAAATACTAGTTTTCTCCTCTCATAGTCTGCTGAAACTGCTCCTGTTGACATCAGTAATGATCTCTACATCACTAAGTGCAAGAGTGAATTCACAGGCTACAACTTAACTTGACCTACGTGCAGTTATTATACCCTTTCCCTCGATATACAATTTATTTTCACCTGGCTTCTGAGGCAACACGAAACTCCTAGTTTAATTTTTATCTCATGGCAATTCTTTTGAACTACTCTATTGGTTTCCAATTCTTAACTTTGGAATGTCACAGAGACAAATTCTCCTTTTACCTATAACTCTCCACAGGATCTTACTCATTCTCAAGGTTTTAAATATCATCTATATGCTATTAATGCCTAAAATTATATATCTAATCAATACTTCTCCTCTAAAATCTAGACTTGAATATCTAACTTCCTATTAAATAATTGAATGTCCAGTACAAATCTCAAAATCAACATGTCCCAAACTGAATTCATAATCTTTCCTCCAAACTTCTCATCAGCCTTTCCTATATAAATAAATGCTTATATAAGTCTTCATTGGCTCAAACAAAACCCCTTGGACTTATCATGATTTAAGTAATCACACATACTATCTGTTCATCAACTCTGTATCTCTGGCCTTAGAATATACCCAGAATCCACTTTTCATTACTTCCTCTACTCACCAACCTTTCTTTTGCATTGATTTTGCTAATAATCTAACCAGCTCTCTCCGCTTCTCCCTGATCTCCTATAATCGACCTCCATAGAGATATAATAGCGATTCTGTTGAACAATATGCAAGATCACATTACTTTTCTGCTTGAAACCTCTATTGGTTTATCATCTTGTACAAAATAAAAGTCTGTGTTTACAGCAGGCTCTTCAAGATTGGGGTCCTTCTCCTCTCAGAACCCAGCTTGACCATTGGCTCCAACCACACTGCCCTTCTTGCTTTTCTCTGACCAAGGAAAGCATATTTTTGCCTTGGGGATTTTTGCATAGGGTGTTCCCTCAGCTTAGAATGCTCCTCCTTAATTTTATGCATATGAATAGCCTTTTTACTTGTTTAGGTATTGATACTTCTTCATTGACTAGTCTATTCAAAATAGCAATAGTAATCCCTCCCTCCCCAACATAATCTATCCTCTTCCCTTCTTTGATTTTCTCAGCAGCATTCTTTACCACCTAACATATGAGAGAGTTGATGTGTGTGATTGTGTGTATGTGTGTGCGTGCGTGTGTGTGTGTGTGTGTGTGTAATATAAAAGGACACCCTCCCTTGTGCCACTCAGTGAAAAGAGCATGGCTCTTTAACTTGAAATGATTGATTGATTCAGAGGTAGTAAAATGGAAAGATGCTTGTCCTCAGCAACCCTACAGATACCCTGTTAAACTTGAATGATCCAAAAAAGTCCTTATTATTGAAATTTTATTTAGTCAACTTGATAAATAGCTATTAGAATTCAGAAAAATGTAGTTTTAGGCAGCGATAATTCATGCTGAAAATTTCAAAACAGTTTTAGTTAGTGAGTTAGCCATTTATATTTTGAAAATAACTTTAGAGCCAATAGTCAGTAATACTAATAGTTATTTATTGAGAACTCTGCATAAATGGAAGGATTTTTTTGTGCATGTGCTTTATACATGTATTATCTCATTTAATCTTCTCACCAACTCTTCAGTGTAGATTTTATTATCTTGATTTCCAAGGAGAGAAAACTGAGGCTTTATATAAAGTAACTTTATAACACTTGATTTCCAAGGAGAGAAAACTGAGGCTTTATATAAAGTAACTTTATAACACTTGGTAAGCAGCAGGCCTGTCTAGCAACTGGCCACATATTTTTTTTTCCTACTCACTGTAGCTTGTCCTATAAAAGAGCAATAAAGATCAATGGATATGTGGAACATAGAAGCTCATGGTTCAAATCTTAAAGTGAATTCCATGTGTTTTTGAAAATATACATCTTTCCATGTGCATTTTACTGTATGAATGACATAATGTTAATCTCTAGTGAAGGAAAAAATTTTTTTAAAACAACATAATAAATAAATAAAAAATAGTACACATCCTTTGCAGGCATGTGAGAAGATTTATAAAGGAAATGTCTGACTTTCAAGAAATCATTGCTAATGAACATGATTTATTAGTATGTGTGCTAATAAAAGTGTGCTAATAAACATGAATCAGTGTCTTTATCTCCCAATTCCTTATTTACATACTGATCTTGTTAAGGGTGGAAAATTTTCAAGTGAGCCAACTAGCTAAGTCAGCTACAGGGAAGAAATATCTTTAGATACCAGAAGTTGTCCTATTTGCTTGGGTGTGGTTTAGGAGGTGTATTGTAAAATATAAAGATGGCCAATGTCTACTTCTGTAATCCATTTACTTGTTAACCAGCATGTCAGCTTCTGTAATCCACTTACTTGTTAACGAGGGTGTGGTACTAAGTGATGTATTGTGCTAATGACCAACTTCTGCCTCTATAATCTGCGTACTTGTTCTAGGCTTTATAACTGCCTCACTCTAAAATCTCAGGGCTGATCTCTTCTAACCCTGCGTGGTAGAGAGTCAGTTGCTGGCTGGCTAATAAAGGCTCATAATTTATCTTAATTGGCTCCATGAGTCTTAGAATTGATTGTGCCACAACAATCTAGTACATCTATAGTCTTCTGAAATATTACATGGATTTTTTTTTACCACCTTGCATTTTTAGCTTTACTGACTACATGACGGAAAAGTGTAAGAGGTTTTTCAAATAAAAAACATTAAGAGTTTTGTTTAAAGATGAGTACTTCTCGATGTGTGATCACAGTTCCTAATACTCATAAGTAAGATGGTAATGTAGGGAGGAGGCAAGAGAACTGAAGTGTTAAATCAAACTATATTCAGAGGTTGCAATATGCTCATCAGCCTTGCAGCCAGGCCAGGAGGACACATGCAGAACAAAGGAAGATTTCTGCTGGATTACTAACAACTCATTTCCCACACCTGTGAAAGGGAAACAAGAACAACAGAGTCTTTAAGTGGCACCCTTCACAAATAAAATCATTCATTCCCTATGATGAAAACCATGGTGAACCTATAGACTAAAGGCTGGGAACTGCCAGCAGGCCTTTCATGCTGCATATTATTACCTTTTCACACTATATATTCCTCCCCTTTCCCTTTCTTACACTATGTCCATATCAAAGGAAATGGATAAACCAGTCTTTAAATAACGTACAGGAACTAAAGAATGATATATAAACTGAATTCCCTGAACACTTGGGGTCCTTCTCATTGTCTTTCTCTCAGTGATCTCAATTCTGTCTCTCATTGTCCTGCTCTCTCTTAGTCCCTCTGTTGCTGATGGAACATTTGAGGTCTAGTAACACACACACACACTTCTAGGTCCTTTTTAATGCTGAAGAAATAAATTTCAACTCAGTAAATATGAGAAATATTCATTTATTAAAAGCACATTATGAGGTAGAAGACAGGTCAAGCCTAAAACTAGCTAACCACGTGGAAACAGTTTTACATACCCCTGGGTGGTGGAGTATAGGTTACAGCCAGGAAAGATGGAGAGCTGTAACCCCAGGGGAGAGAGAGTTCTGAGTTATATTTAGGGCCCTTATGGGTGGTTACAAAGGCATTTTTAGGTGATTGGCAAGTGAGGTCATTTAATTGACACCTGGCTGCTATGTAACACTTTGCCTAATGCATGTGTCCTAATGCATGTGTGCTTACCCAGAATTCTACCATTGGGGTGTTCTTTGTCTCTAGGCTGAGACAAAGAATTCTTTTGTTCTCTTTTTTACTCATGTCTGACTAGCTACCTAACACCTCTCACTTTGCCTCTGGGAGGAGACCATGCTCTGTCTGTGGAGCATTACACCTTTTCTAATAAATTTTCCTTTTACCTTAACTTTGGCATGTGTGTTGAATTCTTTCTACACTCTCTGCCAGAAGACACTTTTTCTCTCAGTAGAAAAAGGGTTCTCCCCCACCCCACACACACACCTGGGGAAAATTCACCCTAACCTTCATCAAAGACGCTTCATTGGTCACTGTGATGGACACCAAAAATGATCCCAACACAAGAGTGAAAACTTGACAGCACTGCTAGCAATGCAAGAGACAAAAACACATTTTTTCCCCATCTTTTTAAAATTGCTGAGTCCAAGAACAAGGTTTGTGAATCCAAATACAATTTCACCAAGAAGTCATATGCAAGAAATGAGAGGGGGAACAAAACTTAAATGAAAATGATGCTAGTTATATAAGAGATCTGTGGAATGCAGCATAATCATAATGACTATATGACAATTGCAGCCACTATAAAGTGTTATAGCAGAAATTGTTATTTTTAAAAAAATTAGTAATTCAGTGTTGTTGACTATCAGAGTTGCTCTTAGTGGAAGGATAACACTGATGCCTGATCAGACCTGTAGTACAGGGAGAGGAGGGAAGAGAAGAAACATGTATGGATGCCATGTACTATAGATGCTAATAAAAAATGTTGAGACAGAGAAAGAGCCAGTTTAATTAACCCTAGAAGAGTGCCTTGAATAGACCCGTAACATATATTTATTCTGTATATCTTGATCAATATATGGAAAATGTGTGATAATAAATTGGGTAAAGTAGGCTTATCCTCTTTAAAGTAAAATGAAGCTTTGTATTTGATTCAATTCAGCAAACCCACTGCAGAGGTCATCTATAATGAGGCAGTTGAATTTGGTGGACAACGATATGGGCAGTGAAATCAGATCTTAATCTTACCCTTTAATCTGATATTTTCTAGCTGGATAATCTGGGGGATAGTCTTCATTGCTTGATTCCTCAGTTTCTGAGTCAATAAGCACAACAGAGTGGTTCTGAGGATGTAATTTTAGAAAAGTGCTTAATACAGTGCCTCTCACATAGTAGAATTTAAGAAAATTTAGAAATTATGATCAATTGTTATATTTTATTGGCTTCTCTCTCATTTCTCTTTTTTCATTTCTTTCAACTTTTTTTTTTTTTTAAGTAGAGAGCATTCTGCTTACAAGTAGTTAGTTGACTTTATTTCTAGAGTTAGAGACATTAAATCTTTTTTGGAAGAATACAAATTGAAAGGTATTAGTTATATCAGTGGTGGAAAAGGGCATAAAAAGATTTCTTTGGCCTAACAGAGGCTGTGTCTTCCCATAACCTTGGAGATCTGAGATAACTTAGGAAGTAGTGATTAAACTAGTAGTAAAACCAGAATGCTTCCTGGATAGAAAGAGATTAAAACTTCAATCTTTCATTTTGAATAAATCAGCTTTATTGAAGTAAAATGTGCGTACAATAAAATTCCCAATTTTAAATGTACATTTCTGTCCCTTTCACTTTCAATGTTCAAACTATTAATGTGATATCTCTGACACACTGGTATGGGTCTGACTAAGGCCATCAAGCAGAAAAAGAGACTGTGGGTCCTTGAATGGAAACTCACCATAAGGATTAGGGAGATAACTGCCTGCAGTCTTGCAAAATCTTAGATTTGAAAATGCACATTCTAAATGTTTCTTGGAGACAAATGTGAAAAGTATACAAGTGCATATGAATTTAAGATTCTTTCAACAACAACAAAAAGATATAACTTTGCAAAGTCTCCTTTCTAAAGATACAAAGAAACAGTGACTGAATTGAACCACAAGAAGAGCGATCTCCTTTTTTCCCATTTATAGCAGCAATAGCAATTATAGTTAGAGAATGGAGATTTCTGTGATACTGGAAAGTTTTTTAGTTCTTCCTCCGTGAAGCACTGTGTCCATGACTAGTCCTTTTAACTGTTATAATGTGGGGATATAAGCCTATTTGGGAAAGTAGGAGGAAAGAAGAGAAGGAACAAGAATTCGTTGATAGTATATTGGAGGATTATATTTATATTGACTTAATTATTGAAAGACATATGATCTTATTTTGAATCTGAAGATGACAAAATGATATGTATATATTATGCATACTCACATAATCCTTACATTATTATTATTATTACTGTAATCATTAGGCACAAATCCAGATGTTATCGAGTATACAAAAATAAACTAGACTTTTCCCAACCACAAGGGGTTTATGTTTACAAATAACTTTTAATTATGTGAATTGAGGCTATTGAATTGGGTTGTGGAAAATTCCTAGGATTTCTATCAACTGAAATAGTTAAAAAGGCATTCTCATTGGGCAGTGAAATTATCATAAGCAGAAAGGGAAGTTCAAAAATCAGTTGGAAGAACAATGATGAGTTGGGTGAATCTGGTTAATTGGTGAAGTCATCAGAGGTTAAAGCCAGTAAGGAAATCAGTAGCCAGATTTTAAAAGGCTTTGGGAATTTGGGCTTTCACTTTGAGATGATTTCTGAGTTGGCAATGACTTGACATGAGCCATGCCTTACTTAGGATATTCTGTCAATGTGTGAAGGACTGAAGAAAGAGGACAGGGAATAATGAAAGCCTGGAGTGGCCTTTTGTCTCTGATTTGCTGGAATATTGTTTTACCATAGTACTCTGTAAAACTAGAACTCCAAATTCATCTGTTTTATATGTAAAAGTAGTACTATGGTCTGGGCTTTTGCTGAGTTTTATGGGCTCAGAATTTGAATGATTTTGTTTAAATGTTAATAGATGCGGGAGAGGACACTGTAGTGGGTGTGTGGCTTCATGGTTTGCAGACATCATTTCAAGCTTGGGCATAAGATGATTTGTTTTGTAGGTCTCTTAACAAAAGACATGGCTATCCAGAAATTAAATAAAGATATAAGAGCATCCTCAGAATTATTGCTTTTGGAAGCTTAGATATGCCTTCGTTAAATTAAAATGTTTAATTAATTTCATATAAAGTCCGTTGTGGTTGTATATAAAAAAAAAAAAACAGAAAACATACTAGAAGATTAAGATTGCAAGTATTATGCTAAGACTGGATATTTTACTGCTAGAGTGTTTCCAGATGAAAATGGAACTTTAAATTCTGTAATGATCATTGTTATGTTCATTTTCCTTTAAATATTGTCTATAGATGTGAATTATTTTTATACTTCTTGGGGTTCCCAGACCTATTATAAAGGCCTAAAATAAGTAGGTGAAAATCGCTGTTTTCTTTCTTTCTTCTTCTTTTTTTTTTTACCTTTTCCATTTTATTTATTTATTTTTAAAATAACTTTAAAATTTTTTCAGTTACAGTTGACATACTACATTTTGTTAGTTTCATCCCATGACTATTTTATAACTACCAATTTGTACTTCTTAATCTCTTCCCCATTTTTGTCCATCGTCCCTTATCTCCCTCTCACTGGCAACCATCAGAGTGCTCTCTGTATCTATGCATTTGTTTCTGTTTTGTTTGTTCATTAATTTTGTTTTTTAGATTTCACATATAAGTGAAATCATATGGCACTTGTCTTTCTCTGTCTGATTACTCCACTTAGCACAATACTCTCTAGATCCATACATGTTGTTGCAGATGGCAAAATTTTATTCTTTTTTATGGTTGAGTAATATTCTGCTATATATGTGTACCACCTCCTCTTTATTCATTCATCCATTGATGGACAGCTAGGTGGCTTCTATATTTTGTGTAGAAGTAAAAAAACTTTCCAATAAATCAGTCACAGAGAAGTGATATCTCCAGGTGCCAGTCCCCAGGAAAGCACTGACTACCACCAGGATGCAGATAAAAAAACTGCCTACTAGGCCCTGTTTGATCTAAGAGTTCCCTGGGGACATTTACCTTTATGTAAGACATTTATCTTTGTGGAAAACGTTTACAGCCAACATCTGCCACACATGGGTGTGGGACCAGCTCATTCAGTGTCTTCACCTATACTACCAGTCTCAAGGTGGCTTCTTCTGTATATCTTTAGTTATAGGACTTCTGTTCAGCTAGATGTCAGATGATTCTTGATGATAACTATCATCTGTAGTTTAGTTGTAATTTTGATGTGGTTGTGAGAGGATACATTTACCTACGTTACCATCTTGACTAGAAATCCCTCAAAATGGTTTGTTTCAATGCCTTTAGAGTGAGACTGTCTGAACTAAAGGGGATTTACTTACCTGTATTCTTCAAAGTCAAATGAAACATGAACAAGGGTGTGCATAAAGAAAGCAATGGTTTATTATTTAAGAAAATGATGTCAAGCCCAGAGACACAGGTGAGCTAGTGCTCAAAGATATGGATCCTTGATGCCTCTAGATAATAGGTTATAAAGGGAAAAAATTGTTAGTTATAGTAGCTAATGGAGTTGGGGTCATGGGCACTATTGATTGGTTGGGGCTGGAGTGGGACCTCATTGTATTGGGTCCTGATGTCAGTCATGATGTCATTCTGTCTGGCTTCAAGGATGTGTAGATGATAAAGTCATTTTGCCTTCATGGATCTGCAGCTAAAACTCAACGGAGGTCAAGATGTTATCTTAAGTTTGACTGGAACTATGTTTCTATGGTCAAGAGACCTAAGACTGTGTTCTTAAGAATGTTTGCTACTGACCAGAATCTGATGTCCTAAGAGGTTAATGATTAAGGGAGTGATCGTGCAGTATGTGCAAAGGTGGAAGGATGAGGAAAGAAAAGAAGCAATTCATGATGCTATCAGATTCTAGGAGAAAGAGAAAAGTAAAACGTCATTTTAAAGAAGTAAAGTTTTTGCACAATTACAGAATATGAAGCATCTCCTCATTTTGTGGTGGGAATCTTTTCCTGAACCACCCCTCCAATGGCTGTTATGACTTAGGGCCTCCAGGCATTTTTCCCAGTTGCTGTACCATATAATAGAATAAATGAGGCAGCTAGACAGAGAACCCACTTATGAAGGCTGAAATTAAAACTACCAATGGCACTGAATTTCTCTCGAAGTATAGAACTCACGTAAAAGTCTCATTGACTTGTCCCTGTGACATGCTGTGTGAATGAATGAATGACTGAGTGTGTGTATGTGTGTGTATGTGTGTGTGTGGTTGTATGGTGGGAAATCCACTAAGTACTGCAGTCAACAATTAGAAAAATAGGCTTTATAATGTTTGATAATTAACATATTAGTAAGCTACTACTGAATAACAAATACCTCACCACTTAAGAGTTTAAAATTACTATCATTTATTATTAATCACAAAATAATGGTAAACTGGGTGTTCTGCAGATCTGAGTTAGGCTTGGAGGGATTCTCTCATGTGTCATCAGTCAGCTGTGGCTCTGCTAGGTAGCTTTACTGATCTTGGCTGGACTATCTCATATTTGGGCCTCATCTGGGACATCTGTGTCAATTTAGCTCTCCAGCATGTCTCATCTTCTAAGAAGATAGCCTTGGTGCAGTCTAATGGCAAAAGTAGAGGAGGAAAAGAGAGCATGGAAGCCCACAAAGTCTCTTGAGGTTTAGACTTGGAACAGACACACCATCCTTTCTGTCACATTCTATTGGCCAAAGCAATTAAAAAAAAATTAGTTCACATTTAAGCAGTGAGAATGTAAACTACCCTTCTTGATGAGAAAAATTACAAAATTGCATTGCAGAGGTGGTAGATACAGTACAGGGTGAAGAATTGGGGTCATTTCTGTAATTAATATACTGCATCTAATAAAGAAAATTATAAAATCAAAATTACAAATCAAAATTAACAAATATTTATTAAGTATCCACAAATCAAACATTATTTTAACTTTATAATTGACACATTAAATATTAATAAATCTTTCTTTGCATTTGAAAATACATTGTAAGTTATCATGGTGCAAGAATTTCTGAGAATAGATGATGCTTGTGAATCAGTGTGGTGGCCAAGAGAATACATTGTAGACTTTCAACTATAGGAAGTATAATTGACAAAGGCCCTCAGATGCTATGCTCTGAAAGCCATCTCTACCTTTGCAATGAACTACTCCCATGAACTACTCCCATGAATTACTCCCAACTAGTGACTGAGCAAGATAAAAATATTAAAGCAGATTTGTTTGCATGAGACATGGGCCTTCTCTGATGGCTAACTTTGTGTTAGGAACTTTCCAACAGCCTTGCCAAAACTTGAATAATAGTGTAGGTTTCCATCCAACTTTCTCTTTCTCTCTCCTTCAGAGTCAGACTGTAA
The DNA here is from genome assembly GCA_004027375.1 of Macroglossus sobrinus. Taxonomy (NCBI): domain Eukaryota; kingdom Metazoa; phylum Chordata; class Mammalia; order Chiroptera; family Pteropodidae; genus Macroglossus; species Macroglossus sobrinus. The sequence goes on along the minus strand of PVKZ01002641.1, from coordinate 76,306 downwards.
TTGTCTCCTAGCTTCTCCTGGTGCCTTTCTTTCTAGACTATTTTATTTCATATAAGTGTTTTACCTAATAAATTTCTTGTACATTTAATCCTGTCTTGGTATTCACAATGGACTTCACAGAGGGCTTGCACTAATTCACATAGCAAACCACAAATTCAGAAAATTATAACAAAGTTTTCGAGTTGTTTTTACAGATCTACTGAGAGATGTAGACATACACATCTTTGTGTGTCCATAACTTTATCTCCATCTCTTTATCTGTATCTAGGATGGTAAGATATGGGTAATATTTATATGTTTGATATTTTGTCGTGTGTAATCTCCATAAAGAAAGAGTTCTCAGGGCCTGTAAGGTCTTAAAGTCATCCAAGGGTATGCACTGGGAGGGGTGAAGTGAGGTTAATCACTTACTGAATTTCTACTGTGTTCTTGACTTGGTTCCATATGAAAAATATGCAGAAATTAGAGTATGCTTATTTTCCCTTATAATGATTCTATGACTACTTGGGAACAGTTAGTTTCTTCTTCTTTTGATGGGTACGCTGGGTGCTTTTGTTACTGTTACTGTCTTTCTGCCAACCATCACTCGTGTACTGATGCGACAACTGTGCAATTCACCAAACTGTTAGCAGCCTTAAGAATCTAATAAGCAATACTGCCTAATTGGTCCTGGTCATAAAACCCTTAGGGAGATTATTCAAAAACTGGCTGTGACTGACTGAAATGAGAAAAAAAAGCTCAACCTGTTGAATAATGGCTTAGGCTATTTGCTGTAGTATATCTGTATATATAAATTTGAATGTATGATGCATATGTATACATAGACCTATGCCTCAGTTGAATTCTGAATATTTCAGCAACTTTTTGTTAATACAAATTCTGTTTCTAGATAATCATGGTATTCTTTAAACATTACTAATTTCATTGTACAATAAGAATGAAATTCCTATCTTGCTATAAAATGGAAAAGAAGATTCTAAGAGTCTTTTAAACTGGAATTGTTTTTTATAAGATTTTTATTATTTATTTTTTTAAAAATATAGTTAATATACGATATTGTATTAGTTTCAGAACACAGTTATTGAACACTGCTTACATAATGAAGTGATCACTACACTAAGTCTTGTACAATTTGTCATAGCACAAGGTTATTATAATATTATTAACTATATTTTCTATGCTATACATTACATCCCTGTGCTATTTATGACAACATGGATGGACTTAGAGGGTATTAGGCTAAATGAAATAAGTCAGAAAAGGATAAATACTAAATGATTTCACTTATATGTAGAATCTAAAAAATAAAACAAAACAAATAATACAAAACAAAGGCAATCTTGTAGACACAAAAAACAAATTGATGGTTGCCACAGAGATAGGAATGAAGGGAAGGGCAAGAAAAGTGAAGAGAAATAAGAGATATAATCGTCCAGTTGTACCAGTTTTATTGAGATCTAATTCACATACCATACAACTCACCCACCTAAAGTATAAAATTCACTGGCTTTTAGTATGTTTAGTATTTTTATCAGCTTAAAGAGAAATCTTATACCCTTTAGCTTTTGCCCTTCTTCACCATCCCTTCATCACCACACTCTTGGCAACCATTAAGCTACTATGGATCTGCATATTTATAGATGGCATTTCATATAAATGGAATCATATAATAATTCTTCCTTTGTGACTAGCTTCTTAGTGTTGTGTCTTCAAGGTTCATCTTGCTGTAGCATGTATCAGTACTTCATTTCTTTTATTGTTAAGTAATATTCCATTGTATGAATATACCACATTTTACTTATCCCATCATTATTTGATAGGCATTTAGGTTATTTACACATTTTGGCTATCATGAATAATGCTGACCTGAACATTTGTGTACATTTTTTTGTGAACATATGTTTTCATTTTTCTGAGGTATATACTAGGAATAGAGTTACTCTATACTTAACCTTTACAGAAATGCAAGGCTATTTTCCAATGTGGCTGGACCATTTTGCATTCCCATTATCAGTGTCTGAGAGTTCCAATTTCTCCTCCTCATCACCAATACTTTTATTATATTTCTTTTTTATTCTAATCATCCAAGTGAGTATGAAATACTATGCTATGGCTTTGATTTACATTCTCTCATAAAGGTGTTGAACATCTTTTCATGTGCTTATTAGCCATTTGTATATAACTTCGAGATATATCTGTTCAGATCCTTTTCTCATTTTAAAATTAAGTTATTTGGCTTTTTATTGTTGTTTTAATATTTCTTTTTATATTCTATATACAAGTCTCCCTTCAGATACATAATTTGCATTTTCTTTCATTGTGAATTGTATTTTCACTTTCTTGTTGGTATCTTTTGAAGTGCAAAAGTTTTTTATCTTTGATGAAGTCTAACTTATCTAGTATGTTGCTGTATTTTTGTTTTAGAACCAGTGTTGGTTTTAGAAGACCAATCCACATGTTTCCTTCATGTTGGCAATGGCTGGGTTTTCTCTCACTTTGTAGTGGTATTACAAGTAGTGGACCCCTGGCACAGTGTGTTAAGAAAGACTGTGAAGCTAATTCCATATTTACTGAGGAATAAAATAATGTTTTACAAGGAAACAGGAATTGATATTATTATGTATTCTTTATTGCATATTTATATAACTGATATTTTGTAAAAATATTATTTTCCTTGACTACCTAAGAAAAAAATTATAAAATCTAGCTTAAAAAGAGTTTTGATGAGAAGAAAAGTAAATCAGGATTGCCTTCTTTCTCTTACATTTTTCTCTTCAATCCTGTCTTCTGCTAAAACAGGCATATTTCAATTTACTGCACTTTGCTTTATTGTGCTCTATATATGTTAAATTATATATATATATATATATATATATATATATATATATATATATATAAATTGAAGATCGGATCTTCTATTGGCAAAAAAGATTATTATTTGTCTTATTGTGATACTTCCTTTATTGAGCTTGTCTGGAACTGAACCCATAATATCTCCAAGATCTGCCTGTATTATTTATTTATTTGCTCAATAAATATTTATTAAGAATGTTCTAGAAACTTTTGATTTAGTGACTAAGACAGACATGAGCCCTGACTACAAGGAGCATATATTAGTTAGTGCTATCTATCTCTCTTGTACTTTTGGCCTACTGTCTTGTCTCATACTTAACCCCAGGATGCCAAATAGCTGCTCTGGCATGAAGATTCTAAAACTGCTTGGTCAGACTGTATCCTGACCCAGGTTTATCAGGCTAGATGGCAAAACATACCATTTCTGGCCAATATCTGACAAAGGGAGAGGTGAATATGCTGGACAGTATTGCTCAGTATAAATCCTCAGAAATGCTTGGTAGTTGCTCGGAATAAATGGAGCAGAATTAGAACACTCTAGTTCAAAGAGTTGGTTGCCAGACAATGGTTTAACAACCATAGGCTCTAGTTTATTGAAACTGTGATTAGAGCACTTTGCAAAGTCATTTTAACCTTGAAACAGAGCCAGGGAGACTAATTGTGAACACATTTTGAATGAGTGTTTCCCAAAGCCTTTTGCAGATTTATGCAACTTAATATCTGGTTATTTTTAAACTGGCATTTTAAAAAGACCAAATGAACCTAAAATCACTTCATGACAAATTCTATTTTTCAAAATTCTTCTTTTCCCAAACTTACAATCAATAAGTACTAGTAATTTCAAGAACTAAAATTACTTACTCTTACTATTGGTTAAAACCATTTGCTTTAATTGAATACATTCATCTAGGACAGATCCATTTCTAAAAATGTATGATTTCAAAAGACTGAGAGTGAGACATGACCTTATACAAGTACCCAAATTAAGCAATTTTAGAAATCCCTAAGTTAGCCTGAAGCTTGATAATGAATATTGCATTTAAGCTTTTTTTGTACTTAAAATATTCCAGACTTTAATTCATGAGTCATTAATAAACCATTTTTTTAAAACAATGGATTTTCAGCGCTATCTACATTTTACTAAATCATCAAACAGAAAGAGAAAAATTCACCCAATTACCTGTACATTTTTTTAAACAATCATTTTGATATAATGACACACTCAGATGATTGACCATAGGTTTTCCTATGAATAAAAACATTTAAGATTGATGATACTACCTTAGTAACTTATAATTCTATATCAATCACTTTTTTATCATTGTATTTTTTTTCTTTCCACTGAAGATAATAAGATAAAACATAGTTGAACATTTCAATTTAAATTGGTTGGGTAGCCATAAACTAATAGACAGATACATAGATATTAAATTGCTTCATTTGTAATTTACACCTTTACCTGCAGGCAGGAAGTCATACTAGAAAATTAGAGAAAGAAAAGAGGTATTTGTTTGCCTAGTTTTATCATCTTACTAATAGCTTTTTTGCCTTCTTTCAAAGTACTTCCTAGTATTACATCTGATTTTCTCAAGATTCTATTTGACATATTGAATTAAAAATAAGGTAATAACAAGCCCAGTCAGTGCTTGAAAAGATTGTTTCTTTCTTTCTTTCTTTTTTTGCTATTTAATGAGCACACTGAGAGTATGTTTTTGATCAAGAGCTAGAGTCATATTTCCTGTATTTGTATGAGAATCTGAGCCTGATAGCTTCTGAACGGACCAAATGGCAAATCTGTATGCATGCAGAGATGTATCAAGCTTAAGAGGAAATGAACTTGTTATATCTATTTTTCAAAAAAGATGATAAAACACTATTAGAATTTGTGGTCTTGATTTTGACATTGCTAGTTATAGTTAAAGGTAAAATTCAGTTTTTATAACAAATATAAAAAAAATGTTATTTTCTAACTTATAATTGACCAAAAGCTATTCTTTGTGACATTTAGAAAAAAGATAGGGAGGATGTTAAGCCAAAATTTGCAATGTCGAAGGGAATTTTAAAGTGTTTAACCTACTGATTCTAAGTAAACCATAGAAAAAATAATTCCAGCTCTTTGAAAAATTTAGATTAGTTTTGCTTGATGACTGTTATATAAACTCACAGTAACATTTTTATTTAATGAATGCTACTTGGTATAAAAAATATCTTTTTTAGAATTCAAACTGGGTTCTCTATAGACTGATCTATTAATTAGCAATTCAAAAATGTGTTCTAGGCCTGAGACTTCTAATCTGTATATTAAAGGATGAGAAGTAAAGATGTCATATGAAATGATCTATCAAATATCTCTAGCTGAAAATTTTTGTTACCGTAGAATTTTTCTTCTAAAATTACCTTGATCATGTTATTTTATCTCTTTTTCTGATCTTTATTAAAATGCAAAATTAGGAAATTTCTGAGCTATGTTGAGATTGTTTTAAATTTTTTTCCAATATATTTATTTTTATAATAAATTAAATTTAATCAGATTTAAAAATAACTATTATGATTCTAAACTACTGTTATACTCCTCGCACCTTTGAATTTCCTACCATTAATACATCTTAGGGGTTCTTCTCTCTGCCAGGGATGTTTTGACTAGGGATAAGTATTTTAAATTGACAACACTTAATCAGAGAATGGGGAGGTGACCAGAGACATTCAGGTCAGTCAATTTTTCTGAGGGCATAAAAGGCATCCCACACAGTTAGGCCCATTGAATTTTTGCAAAACTGGGTTCATAGTTAGGTGTGATGCCATTGTCATAGTGCCAGTCTCTTTCCCCCATGCGGTACTTGGGGCAAGGCCAGTGAGCAAAGGGGCATCCTTGGAATTGGAGAAAGAGACTTAGATTGTTTACTAAAATGACATTTTCAGCATCTAAAACTTTGACAGTCGAGTGATTTAGCTTCCCCTTTGGAATCATTACTTTTCCTTTCAATGGTCTTATTCTGTCTCAGCTATTTCTCCCTTGCACAGATGTTAGTTCTGGAGATGTGGATGTAAGGAAAGAACCCTGGTGCTATAAAAATAAGCAGTTTGTTTCCCCTCTGAGCTTCTCTCAGTAATGTAACCATTGCTGCTGTCATGTCCTGCTTATAAAAGGTGAAGAATAGTTAAGGGAATAGTGTGTTGGGAGCCATTATTGCTGAATGCCCTACAGACAGGGTTAAAAGTGCCTGCAAGCTAGAAGTTTGCAGGGCAGGTTAGCTCATTACTGAAGGAGGAAGATTGGCTTAAAGGATAAGCCTGTTACTGAAGGAGAAAGATTGGCTTAATGAATAAGCTCCTTACTGAAATTGTTTGCATATCTGTGGGTGTTGCTTCTCATGCACATTCTAGGGTATAAACATACTGTTCTTAATAAACTCAGGGTGCAGTATTCACTGTTAGTCCTCCCCACTCTATCTCTTTGTCTCTCTCTTGTTCTTTCTTTTCTCCATCCTTACTCCCCCTCTCAGAAACTGTTTGATCTTAGCTGGCTGGCTCTGGCAATAGTGATGATAGAAAAGTCAATGAATCAGTAATATTTTGAATATAAAATTTTTTATGTTCTAAGGATGAAGACTTTTTCTTTTGATTTTAAATGCGAATTTAACTTTCAATTTTAAGTTATGGCTCTCTTCTCTTTTCTTTGCTTTAAAGCACACAGTTACACACATAACTTAAATATATCTTTAGAACTGAAATTATTTTAAAATCTATTAATACTTTTGCTTTTTTTAAATGAAAGTTAATGATACCCGATACAATTATTTTTCTTATTTATTTTTAACTGTAGTCATCCCTATCTCTTATCAATTGTCAGCTGATGATAGGGAATAAGAAGCAGTCCCCAACTATCTATAAAGGGTAAAGGTTATTGATAAATTTTCTATTTCTTTATAAAGGTGATAGATTTTGAAGATATTTTGTATTATACTTTAAAAACAATGATGGAAAAAAATGTTGAAGGATTTACGGGGACTGGTTCTGTTTTCACCACACATTTATTTCAGAGAATGGGAGAAAAAGGTTTGGCAGATTTGATGTTTTCATGACACATAGAGATGTCTTCAAGGGAGAGGTTAGGTTCAAAGGACCATTGCCATCTCCACAGTTTCAGTGTGCTTAAATATTAGGAAGAATTTGACAGTGGGGATAGAGGAGACCCTTTTTTGGACAAAGGAAATTAATTTGACTAATAAGACTAACCCAGATTCATAGCTAGAAATGATTAATGGCTTTTTTTTTTTATATCTCCACTCAATTTGTTTATATTTGAAGAGATGTGTGATTTTTTTCCCCCTACATTGTTGGGAAGTAGCATGTACAGTAGAAATAACATTTTTTTTTAGACTAGAAAAAAGCCTGTATTCTAGTTGTACTTCTAATTATAAGCTGTAAAATTTGGGGCAAACTATTTTACTTGTCTGTGTCTTCTTTTCTTAATTTATAAAGTTGGGATCATAATACTTATGCTACTTATTTCACAGAGATATGTGATAATATATGTAAAATTTATGAACTATAAAATTAATATACATGTAAGGTAATATTAGTGCAGATCAGTTAGAACATCTTTATATGTCTCTAGGTTGTAATATTTTAAGTCTCTCAAAGGATGTAGGCAAGATTGCTTTTAATCAACATCAGTACAATTCATAATGACAATTTTTTTCATAATGCCTGTGTTGAGGATTATATGAAGCTATCATAAGTTCACAAGGGCCCTAGAGCTTTTGTATTAGTAAGAGATCATTTGACTCGAGACTTCTCTGCCCCACTAGACTTACATTAAATCAAAGAATTGAAAAAAAATCTACTCTTTGATGAAGAAAACCAGATTTCTGCCACCTCTAAAATATTCCCAAGATTTTGAGAATAATATCTAGTTCTCTCAGGTCTTTATTTACACTTGTAAGCATCCTGGTAAGGCAAGTAGCAAAATTTATTGGTATAATATATCAGTTGAAAAATTATATTTACTTCCAAAAAAAGAAAAAAATATTTTGATATGCTATATTTTATTGTGCTTAGTGATAATATCTTTGAAAGATTCACCACAACTTTTAAAACTATATTTTTATTTGGTATTTAAGACTTTCAGAGAGCAAGTCAATTGTGAAAGGAAAGCAGAGAGGGAGGCGAGAAAGTACAAAATTTTATTGAAAAACTTCTATGTAGCAGGCTTTGCATATGCTGAATAATTTAATCCTATTGAAATTTTTTGAGATAATGTTTTGTTTGTTTGCATTTTACAAGACAGAAAACTAAAGCTCATTTTACAAAAGAGAAAACTAATGCACAGGGTCATAGAGCTAGTAATGTCAGAGACAATAATCAAATGTAGGTTTATCAAAGCATCTTGCTTTTTTCCATATGATGATCACATTAATACATATAAAAGGTACTATTTTCAGATTACCTTATATGACTAACCTGTACATAGTGCTTTCTCTGAGTGAGACACTGATTGAAGTGAATTATGTATATTAGGTCATTTGAGTCCCTCAACAACCCTATGTGGTAGAGATTGTTATCAAACAGGTTTATAGATGTAGAAACTAAGCAGAGACAAATTAAATAACTTGCATGAGATTACTTAGCTATAATATTGGAGCTGGAATTAAAATCCTGATAGTCTGGCTCTAAAGCCAATAATCTATTTATCATCTTGCCCTTTTAAATGTAATTTTGTAATCCCCAGAGCAACTCTATAAAGTAAGTCTTGTATCCATTTTATGAATGAGGAAACTGAAAGATCTGGTGGTCTTCAGAAGTGGGATAGAGTCCAGTTTTCATTGACTCTTGTCTAAAGGTGTTTTGCTACTCCTTTTAGCCTCTTGGTGGGTGGTAAACAACAGATATCACTTAATCTTTGGCCTCTGTTTTTTCTAGCTCAATTCCAAAAGGAAAGAAAAATTGAGCTGTCAATTTCTTAAACCTATAAGAGTTTTTATCAAATAGCAGAACAGTTGAGACAAACAATAAGATACCATATGCTGGTTATGAATGCAGGATACGGATGCAGAAGGAATTGGGCTCTCTGCCTTGCTTTTAATCTATGCCTGTGCATTCTTGGACAATTATTTAAACTTTCTAAGCCTTCATTTGTTCATCAGTGAAGTGGGAAATCTTGTTAATATATACCTATGTCATGGGATTTTGACTGAGTTTTAAATGAGTTAATTCTTAGAAAGCTTATACATACTTTATATGGTACCCATATATTACAATCATTTAACAACTTTCATTAAAAAGGTGTAACAATTAAAATAGCCAAAAACTAGTCATATCTTCTCATCATTATGATGACATAAATTTAACCATTCACTCAAGTACTCACTTATGCAATATTTGTTATACATTATTATGTTCCAGGACTTACTTCTTCAAAGATGAAGAGCATATAGACTCAGAACGTCAGTAATTTCTTATCTTCCGAGTAGAGCATTCCACAAAGTATATACTTCAGAACATTAATCCTTCTCAGTGTTCCACAAGAAAAGTATTTCATAGTCAAATAAATTTGAGAATGCTTCTATAGAGTATCTACTTATTGAGAATTTATAACATGCCTTGAATATTAAAGGCTCTAAAAAGACTGGCATTACAGTGACCTGTTAACTTGATTTAACTCAACATTTTTACTGCTTAGTTATTGGAGTATATATTTTTTCTGATATACCAAATATATCCCTTGGAGTTAACAGTACAGCAACATAATTTGCTAAGTATAATTCCTTTCCTAGTACCCTTTTCTAGTTATTTATGCTCTTTTCTTAACTTGCAGTCTTGAGTGATAGTCTCTTCAATTGATTGGGAAAACAAAATCACCATCTTGTGCTTGTAGTGTAATTGCCAGATATGTTTACTAAACAAAAATCACACTACTACTTGGAAGAAAAAATGGCTCCTTTGTCCGAATATATATCTATTTTAAATTGTTAAAACATATCTATTTTAAATTGTTTCAAAAAGTGTATTTTAAACAGATAAATTAATTCATTTTATCTACTAGTAGAGTATGAGGAAAGAAAAATATGGCCAAATGTTAAATATTGGAATATTTTTTATGACATTGGACTAGTACACTCTTTTAATTCTCTTAAATTATATGCATTATATGCATTATTATTTATTTGGTTACTTAGTTATAAATAATGAAATTCATCTTCATTTATCTTAAAGAAAATGGAAAATTTATAAGAAGGATCTTGAACCATCACAAAAAAACTTAAGAAAAAATTAAACAACCAAGAACCCAGAAAGAAACAAAGGTAGCCTTCTACAGTTCTTAGTATCAAGGGTTTCCTGATATTCTCTCTACGTAGTTGTCATTAACAGCACTAATTTTCTGACTTCCAGTTTCTGTTTCATGCTGATCTCAACAATATTTTTTTAAAAGAATCTGAATGGTTCAACTAGGTCAGAAGTCTCTGCTTGAATTGATCAGTTCTAGTTGGAGAACAAGTTTCATATTGCAGGGATGGTCATTGAAATATTAAAATACTATTAAACTAACTAAATGTATCTTTTCTGGAATGAATCAACACAATAACAATTAACATGTGAATGCAGTTTTCTCAATGTCAGTCTCTAAAGATAATTAAAAAATTCATATTATGAGTAAAGAATAGTAGTATATATTCAGTTTTGTTTTAGGACTGTGTTAGCTTTCTACTCTTGATCATAAAATAGTCCAAAAAGAACTTGATCATTTGACATTCATAGGACATCTTGTTGGGCACTTTATTGATGACTTTATACTAATTTGACCTCATACACAGGAGGTAACTAATAGTCTTATGCCTTAAAAAGATGTACGGAGAAAATAGAAGACAAACCCTGCAAAGATTCATCCTTTTTTTTTTACAAATTTAGACTCTTCTAGATTAAATGTTCTCTTTTTCAGGGTTATTAGGATGCTTCTGCTAGATGATAGAATAAGGATGCTATTGAATTGACACTATCATCTTGTCCTTTTGGTCTTCTCATGCAATTGACCAGTAAATAAAAAAATCATATTGGTGATGATAGTTCTGATTACTAACACTTGCTACAGTTTTTGTTCAAAAAATTGGGGTGGAAAGAATATACCTGAAACTCAGAGGATGCATTGGGTGTCTCTTGGTGTTTCCATGATTGTTTTCAACCATGGAAGTTGCAGCCAACCATGTTTAGAAAGTGATAATCAAATGAATACATTGGCTCAATAATGAAAATCAGTGTCATCTTTGGAACATATCAACCGGGACTGCTGACATGATGTCTGTGGATATAAGAAATCTAGAATATTTGATGAAGGAGAAAGATGGTAAATATCAATTTCAGCTTCAAACAGTTGTTAATTGCAGACTATTTATTCAAACTTTTTTATGGATTACAGCCAGACATCTCTGATGAACTGAATTTGAGCAGATCTGACTAGTGTAAGGGGTGAACTCTATCAGATATTTTGTATGCCCTGATCTACATCCTCTAAGTCCATTTTTTCATTTTAGGTATTGTAGTAACCAGCTGCATGAAGATGTATCTATTAAAGTCTCACCTCATCTATACCATGGATCTATTGTTTTCAGCTTCAGCTGAAGCTATTTGCAGCTTGTTAGCCCACACAGCCATTCCAATGTATGCACATTAAAAATTGCAAGGGCTCTAATACCCTTTGGACAATTTTCAGTCAGGGAATGAGAATCAATAGATAAATACTTCTCTCATTAATAGTTTCCCTACTTTATCTGTTCTATTCTTCTTGGACATTTCATTTCCTGGAATAACTTTCCAAATAAACTATCTGCATACAAGCCCTTGGTGAAAACTCTGCTTTATGAGGTAATCTACAGTAAGACATACATTCATTTGATGTATGATCAATGTGCAAGTGCAAAGCAGTGGGAAAATAAATGAATCTGTTTTAGATGAGATCATGAAGAGGACATAACCAACAGATGACCCTTGAGCTAGATCCAAGCAATTGGAGTCTCCTCACCTCCTCCCTGTCCTTGTGAAGTATGTTTTGCACACTGTTTCCACAGTGGGAGTAATTTTTAGGACTCATCCTCAAAAGAGCAATGCGTTGTTGAAACCATCTGGATAGTATATGTGACTGAACCCACTTATGGTCTCTATATAAATGTGTAAGATTCCAGTGGGCAGATGCAGAGATGTAATATCTTTCAGCCACCCAAGACAAGCTTTGTATATAAGTTCTCTTGATTGTTAAATTGGCTACCTACTAGTTTGGTGTGGACTACCTTTTCGGTCTCTCTTATTCTCCACATGTGGGAGTCAGTTTGTGAACCAAACAAGCTGGATATATTGAATACATATATTTAAACAACTCACTTAACTTCACATACAAAAACAATTTCACATAGATTACATTTCTGAATAGGACTATAAAACAATAACTATTTTAGAAAATAAAAATAATATCTTTAAAAAGTTTGGGTAGGTAATTTCTTTAACAGAATACAAAAAGCACTAATGATAAAAATAATGGGACTAATTTGTATTTAATACTTTGGTTTATCCAAAACAACTAGAAGGATGAAAGATAGCTTATTTGCCATTTGAGTGGGAGAAGATAATTATAATACATACATTTCACAAGGAACCCATAACCAGAATATATAAAGAACTCCTATAGACCAGTAAGAAATAGACAACTCAATTTTTTAAAATACTTGTATAGGCACTTCTCCATAAGATAAGACTCAAAATGATTAAACTTTTATAAATAATTTATTTCTTAGTGTGAATAATTACAAACAAGCATAGAAAGAATTAGAAGAGGATAGCGGGTCTATTAAGAACCAGGAACTTGAGTTAAGTGAGTTAAAGGCAGAAAAAATATGAAAGATCTGAGATATTTTCCGCTTAGAAATTTGTTAAGAAGTAAAATTTTAGATACTTTAAAAAATATGCTTCTTGGGAGTTGGTTAGAGGTTAATGGGTAGAGAAGTTTCTTTAATAGAGTGTGAATCCCTGGCACATTGTTGGAATTTTTGCAACTTGCTTAGATTATCTAGTCTGCTTATTTACTTTATGTGTTTCACATTTATTTAATGAGCACATAATATTATGAAGCACTTTGCTAAGTGCTAGGAATAAAATGGTAAAAAAGATAGCCATGATTTCTCATGAAGAAGATGGGTGGGACGAATAAAGAAAAAAACAGACAATTGCAATATAATTTGATGAGTGATATTATGAGGAAATGAGAAAGTACGTATGCACTGAAAGTTCCTAACTGGGTCTGTCTGCTTTTTTAGCACGTTTGATGCAAACTATTATTATCTTTATATTTTCTGAGTGGTTGTTTTTTTCCAGTTCCTCTCAGTTGTGAGACTATCTAGTTTCTAGTTTACTTAGCTGGACTTGAGCCTGGCTTTCATAAAGACAATCAAATTAGTATCTAAAATTATACGGTATATATTATATTTCCAGAGTCTCATGATCTGTCATATCCTGAGCCATCTAACAGTTCAAAGAGAAAGTTTAGCTTTTTATTGTTGTTGAGAGAGAAGCTGGCAGTCTATTCTGTATAACTTATGAGAAAAAAGTAGAAAATTGGAAATTATGAAGAAAAAAGGGTAAGAGAAGAAACTAATCTATTTTCATTGTTAATATATGCTAATATGTACTCAGTTAAGAACAAAGTGGCTATATCCACATAGAAAAAAATTAACCAGGAATATGAATCACTGCTCACTATAAAAAAAAGGCAGTAGGCCGATCAAATGGCATGTAATTTATTCAAGTTAAATTCTGGGTGTGGGGGAGGGGAAACAAAATGTTTCTGCAAGTAAAACCATTGGATCATGAAGTACTTTTCTCAAGGAAAGCCTGGTCTTTGCAAGGCTTTAAAGATTTGATAGCTTGATGCATTTTAAATAGGTAATTTCACTCATGATAAATGTGTCCTTTTCCACAATCAAAAAAGATAAAATCCCAGGGGAGAAAGGCAGTGAGGTGTTCATCACTGCTCAGAAAGAAGTCAAGAGAACACTACCCTGCCCATGAACTCTTCTTGCGCTCACCTATCACCCAAAACATATAAAACGACTCTCTGTTTGTGACCAAGTCAAGAATGATGATTAAAGTTTTGGTCGGTGGATAATATGCTAAAGACAAAAATCTTTGCTTCGTAAGACAAAGACACTCAGGGAGGGAAATTTCATGGAGTTATGGAACTTAGTCATGAAGGTTTAAGGAAAAAACCCTGTTATCAATATAATAACTATCTCAAGAAAGATTCTGCTATGAAAGCAATTGTAAAAACACTGAAGATATAGTTTTCCTTTATTTTATCTTTAAATTATTAGACTTTGGTTTTTAGAACAGTTTTAGATTTGCAGAAAATTTGAACAAAAACTGTGTAGGGAGTTCCATATACCTTCTCTCCCCACAGTTTTTTCTATTACCATCTTGTATTAATGTGGAATATGCATTATATTAATGAAGCAATATTAATATGTAAGTATTAACTAAAGTTCATAATTTACATTGAGATTCACTCTGTGTGTATTAGTTATATAGGTTTTGAAAAATGCATATTATTGTGTATCCATCATTACAGTATCATACACAAGAGTTACACCATCCTAAAAATTTCCCTGTTTTTCACTTACTCATCTCTTCTTACTCCGCATGCCTTTCTTACACCCAGCCTAAATCCTGGCAACCACCAGTGTTTTTACTGTCACCATAGTTTCGTTCTTTTCTAGAATGTCAGACAGCTGGAATCATATAATATGTAGCCTTTTAAGACCAGCTTTTTTAACTTAATAATATATATTTAGGGTTTTCTCAGTTCCTTTTGTGGCTTAGTAGCTCATTTCTTATTATTGCTGAATAATAAATATTCTCTTGTATGGAGGTACAATGGTTGTTTATCTATTTACCTATTTGAAGGACATTTGAGTTGCTTCCAATTTTTGGCCATTATGAATAAAACTGCTATAAACATGTAAACATTCGTATGCAAGTTTTTGTATGGACATTTTCAGCTCAGTTAGATACAGACCTAAAGGCATGATTGCTAGATAATATAAAACTATGTTTAGCTTTGTAAGAAACTGTTAAACTGTTTTTCAAAGTTGTATCATTTTTCATTTTCACCAGCAATGAATGAGAGTTTCTGTTGCTCCACATCCTTACCAGTAAATATTGTCATTCCCGCCACCACCCCCACTCACCGTTCTAATACATGTGTAGTGGTGTCTCATTGTTATTTTAATTTGCAATTCCCTAGTGATATGATGTTGAGCATTTTTTCATATGCTTATTTGCCATTTGTATGTATACTTTGGTGAAATGTCTGTTTGGATCTTTTGCCCATTATTTAACTGGATTATTTTCTTGTTGAATTTTAAGGGTTCTATATACATTTTGGATTTTATTTTGTTTGATGCTAATGTAAATAGTATTGTGCTTTCAGTTTCAAATTCCAGTTGTAGATTACTGGAATATAAAAAATGATTCACTTTTGTATACTAATCTTGCAACAACCTTGCTATAATTACTTATTTGTTTGTTTGTATATTTTAGTTCTTTTGGATTTTCTACGTAGATAATCATTTAATCTGTGAACAAAACATAAATATAATTTTATTTCTTCTTTTCTCAATCTGTATAACTTTTATTTCCTTTTCTTTTCCTCTTGCGGTAGTGGGGTCTTCCAATCTGATATTGAGTAAGAGTGCTGAAGGGGCATTCTTGCCCTGTCCCCAATCATAAGGGGAAAGCGTCTGGTTTCTCACCACTAGGTATGATATTATCTATATATCTCTTTTAGGGATAGGTTGTTTTATTGATCTTTTCAAAGAACCAATATTTGGTTTGTTGATTATATTTACTGTTTTCTTGTTTTCATTTTCATTGATTCTGTTGTAATTTTTATTAAATTTTATTTTCTCTGGCTTGCTTTACTCTTAAATTGCTGTTTTTTATAGTTTCCTAAGGTGAAAACTTAAGATTACTGATTTAGATCTTTTCTAACATATGTATTCAGTGCTATAAGTTTCCCTCTAAACACTGCTTGCTTTCACAATCTCCCAGAGATTTTAATAAATTATATTTTTATTTTAATTTAATTCAAAAATGTTTTTTTATTTCTCTTGAAACTTTCTCTTTGGTTTATGCATTATTTAGAAGTGTGTTTAGCCTACAAGTACTTTGCTCCATCGGTTTCTGCTTCCATTAAGCTGATTCCCTGTATTCTCTTATCTCTCTGGATTTTATGGTGACTGTTTGCCCTGTAATCTCATTTTTCTGATAGATTTAAGAAAAATCATTAACTTTTAATTTTTTCAACTTTTCTGTGAGGATGGGAGTGATGAGTTTTTATCTTTTTACAATGTTTCATCTTTTTACAAAGAGCTGAAACCAAATGTCAGCTTCTTGGCTTTTTATTGCAAATCATTCTTTTCCAGGGGCCTGAACATGCACCCCTTTTGATTTCTTTGATTTTAATTGTGATAATTTTTAATTGTTATCATAAATAAGTATAAATTTGCTAAAGAACTATGCACTGTTATTGTGTTTCTTAGTGTATTATCCTAGCTCTGGTTTTAGATTGGAATTAAAACCATGGTGACCTGTTAAGCTATTTATGTTACCATAGACAATCACATTATCGTGTGTTTCTCAAACAGTATCAGTGAGTAAATTTCAGAAATAAGTTTTACGCATTAGGCTCTTTTATCTTTAGAAATTCATTTATAATTTACATATGTGGAATTTTATATATTTAACAGTAATTTTATATATTGGTCATATTTTCCTAATTTGAATTATAAGTATGTTAAAGGTTATGACACTTAAAAATTCTGACTTCCTCACAGCATTTGGCAGATTCTGGGAATTTTGTTTTAATAAAATAAGTCTTATACATGTAAAAATTCTTCAGTGACCAAAAGTTTATGTAGAACTTCAGGAATGAAAAAAAAATATGTGTTCTGAAGAAACCCAGGTCAGTAAAATGTTAGTTGGTATTGGTAAAAACTAGGTTTTATGGAATAATGTATTTTAAAAATACTTGATTTTTATAGACTTGTTGAGCATAAAACTTCTTTGAACCTCACTAAGCATATAAATGCTCTGAATCTCTGAGTGGGAGAATCCTTTTTCAGTGGAATTACTATTAAAGAGTGTTTGTTTCAGAGAACACAGATTGGCACATTCTGCACCAGATTATTTTTTCAGATGGAATATGTTAAGATTAATTAATTGCTTTTTTTGTCTTTCTTCTTAGTAGGTGACTGGATCCCTGCAATGATGGAATGCCACATTGCTATGGCAACATAAAAAGCAAGGTGTTTCCAACTAGAGATTTTTTTTTTCATGTAGAAGAACTTGTCACCAGGTTTCTCAAACTAAATCTTTCTGAAGTAGAAAATATGCTTAGAAAATATATATATTTTAAAAACCTTTAATTTTTATTTAGCAAAAGTACATTAGTTTAGAACTGCATTGTGGGCTGAACAGATTAAAATTATACAGGTTACTTATTACCATAATTTCATGTAATAATACAAGGTCTTAGGTACACTGTTTACAAATAATTTAGAAAAGTTATTTTGATGGCATACTTCCAAGTTTTCTCTTTATGTCTAAAATGTCTTTGATGTGCAAGAAAGGAAGTATTTATATTAATTTCTTAATAAGAACGTAAGAAGGAACGTCAATGGACTGAAATGGGAAATTTCACTGATATACAGATATTTAGAACATCCAAACACAAGTAATTAGTAAGGCATAAAGTAGCAAATAAATCTGATGACAATAAGATAAGAAATTGAGCTAAATGCCAAAGATCTTTCTCTCTGAACCAGTCTCCAAAGAGAAGACGTATATCTGCGTACAAAGAAGTTGAAAAGTGATGGTCAATGTTTTCTCCTACTGTGTATTAAAATTCTCATTAGTGGTGGCTTTGAATATAAACAGAAAGTTGCCTATTACTTAGCTGTGCATCCTTCCACCAAAAAAACCACAAAAAACAAAAATAAAAAAAAAAAACAGAAAAAAACACAACTATATAATAGGATTGGGTTATTTTTGTGTGACATACAGAATATTCCTCATTAATTTGAGAGTATCATATACTTTACCATTATTTCAACAGATATATATTTGTAATTATTCTTTCCAAGACCATAGTGTATGTACAGGAGGAAGGAGGACATATAAAGATGATTAAAATAGATCTAGGTGTCAAGGAACCTGAAACCTAGGAGTAAAAATTAGAAAGAATCAGTTAAAGACAGGTAAAGAGAAGAATACAGATGAGGGAAGATCTTGGAACCGAGAAGCTCATAATAGAATAGGGTTTACCTTTGTAAGGATGAAAACATAGTGAGAATAGCTGAAAATGTAGCTACTTCTTGAGATTAAAGAGTAGACAACTGGTTCTCACATTGGACTATAGCAAACTTCCCTATGAAGTAGAAAGTATGATAATTGAATAAAAAGATGAGAACATGGGTTCAATCAAGTTTTTGAAACTAATGAGAAAATTTCCAATTTCTTATGGTGTGTGTCATTGAAGATGTAATAGATGAATAACATGAATTTGTCATGGGGGCAAGTCAGTGCAATTAAGTGTTTTCTCTTTCTTGCTAAAGAGCTATGAAGAAGAAAGGGAGAAAGAGCATGGTTTGATTCATTTAGATTGAAAATTGGCAAAAAGTTTAAGGATGAGAAAGCATACAAAGAACTCTTTAATTTGACAATTATTGATTTAGTACTTATTATATTCCAGAAACTACGGCTAGAAGATAAGAAAGATGCAGCCATGCTTTCTATAAATTTAAGATCCAGTAAGCATAAAGACATGTAAGCAGGTGATTACAATACAGAAATTATATACATGTCAAGCCTTCATGGACATATAAGAGTATCTCAGTAGGATAACATGAGTATTTCTTTTTAAGCCTTTAAATGCTGGAGCTTTGGTGAATGTGTGGCCTTTGTTTGAGAGTGCTACAAAAAGCAAAATATACTTGAAGTTCTGTTTGTCATTACCTTATATTCAGTGTTGTGTGAAAATCATGTAAGACTTTGTATGGAATTTTCCTTATGTAGATTATTGTTAGGCTTTCTTTCTCCTCTAAAAAGAGAGGCAAAATTTATTCTGACTAATTTAAAGCTCAACTCCTAGATATATTTTATGTGTATAATGGATGAGAGTTATATTGATATTAGTACAGCACAGGCAGAAAAATGTTTCAAATTCTAGTATAAGAAAACAGTCTTATAAAGTAATTAGACCATAACAATTAGACCATCTCATTTGGCAGTGAGTTTCCAAGAGAGCTGATCTAGTGAGTGATTAAGCACTACAGAACCCATCTTGCTTTGATGTTCAACCTGACCCCTCTAGAGTTCTACCATAAAAACACACCAGTCAACCAAAAATAAATACTATCCCTTTAATAACATATTTCAACCATGTCTATTATAATGCTGAGTGCCTAGACAAATCACATCATCTGAAAGAGGGCCTTTCTTCCAGAATTCCAAGCAAATTTCCTGAGTCCTTCTGATTAGCCTGACCTAACTCAAATGCCTAACCTTGAATCAAGCCCCCTAGCCTTGGTGATATATCTTGCTAATGGCTTGCACTGGGTCATGTGTTTACCTTTCCAGTAAAGGAGTAGACTCATTCCAGGAATTCCATGAATCCAACAGTTGGAATTGATTGGAAAAAAAAAATGGATTTGGAGAAGGCCATTAATATTCTATATCAGGAAGCTTAAATAGACCTTATAGTTTAATTAGAAATTTTATGGAAGCAAATATTTCTTTTGGTTTTGTAAAAGGTGAGAAGAAACAAACAATATATTTGTATTCTTTCTCTTTTGTAAAAAGTAAGTTTATGCCTGATTTGATAATAGGAGTTTTATTGTTATGAAAAATTTTCTTCTAATATAATTCTTGCTTTATTAAGTACCTCTTGTACTGTTCATACATAATTAAATATTTGAAGGCCAAACTTCACATTTTGCCAATGAAATTAGATTTGGCTTCAGACAGAGCTTTTTATTAGTTGTTTTCTTTTCCCAGGCAAGAGATAAGTGAAAGAGAAAGTAGAGATACAGGAAAGCATAAAGGTGGGATAAATTGTACTCAAAAGAAATCCCTGAAAAACAAAGAGAAACTATTTTGTGTTAATATTTATTTAGAATTGGTGAGTTCTACAATTGTGTGTTGATCTTCTTCCAGATGAATCTGGTGAAATTACAGAAGGGTTTTTCCAAAATTCTGCCAGCTTAAATAAAAATATTATTTTTATGTAACAAAGATTATTCATTTACTCTTAGTGTTTAGTCAAATGTTGGTAAGAATTTTACTGAACAAGGGGTGATATAAATTTGAAAACGGGTTAATTTTATTATTTTCAAAAACATGTGACTTGTAAAGCATAGTTAGCAAATATATTTATAGGTGTCAAAGAACCAATAAACCATTTGCATGTTATTTAGGAAAGAATAATTACAGTTTATGTGGAACCATGGCACCATAAAATTCAGATGTCAACTTTAGAGTTTTCAAATTAAAGAGGCAATATTAGCATATTAATTAAAGGTGAGGTCATTAGCTTACAAAAATATTTACCTCATAGCTTCCCAAACAGAATATAATGAGGCAAAATATCTATAATATGTTAATAATGCTATTTAGTTGGGTTTCCTATAGCTTGTCAATCCAATATAGTTTAATTTGGAAAGAATCCATTCAATAGTACATTTTAGATGTATTTAGTCTAAAAATCTGAAATTTTACTTAAGGAAACTGTTTAGAGGAAGTCAGAATTTAAGACATTCCCTCTCTCTTTCAACTATCTTGTTTAGTTTTTTCCTGGTTTCTTTCTTTGGTACTCTGTCAATAACTAGTTGATATTGAAAAAAGCCACCTAATTTTGTTCTTTGCATTTGAGAGCCACAGAGTCTTGACCTATTTGTCACATGGGCAGTACAATTAGCTAACAGATATAGACGATACTTTTTAAAATTTAGAAGAAATAGACAATTCAAAGGTTATTTCACCTACTATAAACACTAGAGAAGTAAAAAATATTTTTGGAAAAATTTATACCAAAATATCAATAATGTTATATCTATCTATATGATGAGGATATGGGTAGCTTTCATTTTCTTTTATTTTTTAATCTATTTAATTTATTTTTTTTATATTCCTAAACTACATATGTATTTTTTTTTGTTTAACCATAAAAGTTTAAAAACCTAGAGATCATGTTGCCTTAAAAATGTAATTGCAGAATTTCCTTCAATAACTTATTTTGTAATTGTGATTTTTTTTTTTCTCTAATCGGGGCAGGGAGAAGACTAGAGAAAAGGGTTAGCTGGTTCACATGGAGAGTCATTTTAAATAAACTCAAGACTAAAAGAATAGAGACATAATAGGAAAGACAGAATATAATATACTTCCTTTAGCAAATATCTTAGGTATGGTTAGATCTTTTGTAATCATTATCTCTCACAAACATCAAATTATTTAAGATTGGCCTTTAAGATGTTATTGTGAGGAAGCCGACTCATAGTCTCCCTGGACCAGCGCAGAGCACAGTGGAGCAGGGCAGAGCTGCCTAGCCAGGGGTACAGCTAGATGGAGAGCTGCCTAGCCTGAGGGCCTCCTCAGAGCCCTGCTGTTCCACAATTGTATTGTATCATAATTAAGAGGCAACACTATTAGACTGTACCACACGCATCCTGTATCACAATTAAGCTATTTGTACTGAATGAAGTTACCTTCTTCACCACTCCCCGATTGGGTATTTCTGTTGGTGTTGAATTGGTGCCAATGTTCATCAGTTGACACACATAAAACATTGCCCAGACTATGCTAATTTATTAGTTGAATATGTGTCTAACAGAAACAACTGTTACTTGGCATAGAGGTTAACCAGGGTGTGACCAGGGTTTTTTATTCTTGTAGCTACTTCAGTTTTTCTACTTTTTATAGAAACATGGGTAAAGAAAATATTATTTTCTAAAAAAAATTTAATATGAAGAATAAACTACGGAGTGGTGGAGACTGTGCATTAAACAAACATGAAAGATACTTTTTATGGAGAGCAGCCAATTCTCAATTCCAGTTAATTCTTGCCAAGAAAGGACTTAGACCCAGTGTTGTCAGATAATCTAAATTTATAAGAGAAACTGTAAATATAAAATTTTATAGAACCTCTAATTTCTATAACTTAGGAAAGTACACATAAAGGTTTTTTGATTTTTTGATTTGTTTTGTTTTGACTTGTTGAGATTGTGAGAACCAGCACAGTTAATTCAGAATAAAAGAGGAAACATGTCTTACCTCTGAGTTACTACTTTGCAATCTCTAATTCTATAGTATCTCCATTATCACCAGAATCTGGCCAGCTTGCCCAGGTACCTTCTTGCATGTGCACTGCAAGAATGGGCACCAGTATTTGTCTCTGTCACTTTTACCTCCTGTGTTTTCGTGGAAGAAACCCAGTACCTCTTCTGATAAGTTTTTTTTTTTTAAGTGCCTTAATATATTTAAAATTTTAGTCAAGTCTTTAGACAAAAACTATTTGTCTAAGCTCTGATTGAATGACTCAAATTCATTCATTTAATGTATTTTATAACTTAATTATTTTTAAGAGATACACCATGATAATTTAATATATATATACATTGTGAAATGATTACCACAATCAAGTTAACATATATGTCACCTCACTTAGTTACTATAATTTAAATTTTAGAAAATAAATTTATTTGTAATTTTTCAGAGAGCATGTAATTATTTTATCTTGTTCTTATCTGCAGGCCAGAAACAAGAGGCACAAATGCCAACACTTATTTTTTAATACAGGTCTATAGGTTTAATTCCTGGTGGTTGAAGCATCTTATCTCTGCCACTCATAACATTCACTTCTAACATTCTTCCTTTGATAAAATTTAGGAAAAGGGTACATAATTAATTTGAGATATTTGAGACATTTATTTATTGGGTTCCCTGATGATATAAAAAGCCCTTCTATATATAAAAACATTTTTTTTATGACCACATTTTTGTGCTTAAGCCAGACTCCTTGATTGTACATCTCTCACGCAGATCATCAGTCACTTAAGTGTATTTATTTTTATTTTTTTAAATTTATTTTTGTTTTTCAGGTGAGGTAACCCTTAGTTGACCTCACAGATTGCAAGGACCTTGTCATCTTACAATTCCTTATTTTTTTATTTTTTACACCTACTGCACCTAGTCTTCCTAGGTGGTCTTCCATCCAAGTACTAACCAAGCCTTACCCTGATTAGCTTCCAAGATCAGACAGGATTGGGCTTGTTCAGGATAGCATGGCTGTAGACTTGTATTTAATTTTAATTTGAGAATTTTATTTGAGAATTTTTCAACTACAAAATCTCAGTTTAGCCTATGAGTTTCCCACCATGAAGGCTATTACTATGTAAGAATGTTTTCCAATAAAATTATTAATGCTTTTTTCCTTAGACTTCAAAGCTCAGCAGCAATCTTGCTAGTGCCTTGCCGTCATAGCTACAGGTACAACCATGGCAAAAGCTGCCACATAACACCCCAGTTCATAAATATAAAAGGAAATGGCCAAGGATAGTATTTCAAAAAAAATATGAAATTTAGGAAGAAAATAATTTGTAAAGAATAGAATTACATACTATAATCAAGAGAACCTTTTTGAAATACTTTACTATTTTAAATGATTAATGGTCAACTAATATTTTCTATAGTTCCATATGTAAAATATGCATCATTTGAAAACAAAGATATTCATCTGTTCTGGGTGGAGGTCTATGAAACATAAAAACTTCAGATTTTTCCAAGCTGTTAATTTTGGTACTTTAAAAATTTTTTTCTTTGCATTAAGCATGAATAAATCAGACCTCTGATTTTTCCTGGTGTGATGCCAACATCTAAAATCTGAGGTAGTTGGATTCAATAATGATTTAGGATTGATTAACCTATTCCTGTGAATTGCTTCATTTCCTGGAGAGTATTTGCAAATTTTCAGCATAAGTTCTGGTTTATAAGAACCCTATTTTACAAGATTATTTGAAGGAGAGCTATCTGTTATGTGCTTTTCTGAAGTTGGCTTTTAGATCTGCTCCTACTTCATCTACTCACATGTATTGCATTTTTGGATTCAGTGCTGGTGCATAGTTTTCAACAAACGGGCAGAGATTGGTCTGAAGTGGTCTCAGAGCTAGATATAGAAAAACTGGTGAGAATCCCTGTATTATGAAAATCCTGGCTTAAGGGAAGCTGGTATTCCACCCCGCCTCCACCTCCCCAGGGAACAGAACTTCTCATCTCTTTGTTCCATTATGGTTTCTTATCTTATCCTGGCAGAAATAGGAGACAGAGTTCTTTTGAATGAAGGTCCCTGACTGTGAAATTTTTAGTATTTGAAATCCCAGGCTTGCTTTGCAGTTATAATGAATTCCAAGTGGTCAATCATCAGCAAGGTAGTGCTGTCTTTAAAGAGCAGGTCCAGGTCAGGAGTGCATTCACAAGAAACATAGAATTTAGAATGATGTAATAGGCATGAATGTCTCCCATCATTTTCATTTATTCATGTGTCATTTGTTGAATAAAGGCTTTTAATAGCTTCTGCTGCTTGACAATAAGGATGCAGACTCACAAACTTAAAAAATAAAATAAAATAAAATAAAAGCACCTCTGCAGGTCCAATCCAGAAGTAAATTTTAGATCTTTGTAAGAAAGTAGCCACTAGTACATATTTTCTAAATCAGACTTTAAAATAATCACTTGCAATAAGAGGGATTTAAGTTGAAAAATAGGAGTTTTATATTTTAAAAATAAATCCCTGAGAAAAATTGTAGAAATTGCATTTTATAAACTGCATTTTAAACTTAGATTGTATTCTAGGTTTTAAAAGTGATCTTACATCTAGCAATGTTTAAATATTTATTGACCTTGCAAGTATTTGATAAGTTGTAATTTTTTGAAATGTTAAATGTGCTCATAAGCCACTGTCCAGATGAATCATCTGCTTTTTAAATTGTTAGATAGTTTCTGTTCCTACTTTTAGTCCATACATTTTAAAAGAACATATATGTTGGTTGGGGTACAACTTTCTTCTTTCTCAGTTGCTTGTTTTGGAGAATTTATAGAAATGCCTCTGTAATGAGAGGAATGCTAAGAAGTTAATGAAAACATTAATTAACCATAAACAAGCAAAGATGATAGTAAATCATAAAGTTGTAATCAACTAACATCTAAAGTTTGTTAATTTTCACGCACAGAAAAATTTAGAGTATGTAGTAAAAAAAAAAAAAATACAAATGTCCTGGAAAGTCCAGAGGAGCTAATATGTTGATAATGTGGTTATCTTGAGTCTTTAGATGATAAACTGATGGAAATAATTATGTCACATGTGATAAAAGCCAAATCTTTCAGTATAGTAGTCACTAGTTTTATTTTATTTGCTTATTTCACTATGGTACTTTTACTTAATTATAATTTGTCCAATTATCATACATGTTTCCAGAATGCTAAAAAAATATAGGAATATTAGCCCAAAAAGAGGGAGGGGGGACTAAACAAACTAATAGTATCAATCACTGATTTGAAGAAAGCATGCAAGTCCTTTTATTTTCTTGTTAGAAAGTCTGATAGCTATCATATTAGGCTGAAAAAAATATGCTTTGAATTGTAAAATATATGTTTATTTTGCAGGTCTATTAAATTAAGCAGACATTTAAAAAAATATTCATTGCATCATTGGTTGAAATTTTACCTCATGCAGAAATATTATTTAACATGTATTTATGAGTTGGACTTGGAGCAAAAGTAAAACTTCATGCTTTTTCCCCCCAATTTTGATCCTTTGAATATTTTTACTTATTGAAATTCTTTCATATCCTAGTCAATGCTCACAATGTTCTCTGCCAGTATTCATGTAGATTTAGAGATAATTTTTTTTATATTTCAGAATGTGTTGTTTTTGCTAAGGAAAGTCCCCATCAGATGTTTTCCTAGAAAAATGCTCTTATAAAGCTAAATTTGAGAGACAGGTGTAAAGGCTGATTTCTAGATGCTTATCTAGAGATTGAGCCAGACTGTAATTTCTGTGATACCTCTTATTTATTTACCCTTTTATCTTCAGAAACTAGAAATACAACTTGTAATAATTCATTAAATATTTATTGACTTAACAAAAGAATATGATTGTTAATATCATGTTATAGATTAATTCATTCAAGAAATTACTGTGGGCATTCTTAAGTTTGCTTTGCTAAAATTTCATAAGGAATCTCAGTTTGAACTTTTAAAAGCCCCTTCAGGCTAAGAAACCAAGCCAAAAATTAACCATTGGATTTCAGCTGCAGTACCTATAAAGTTAGATAAATTTCTCTCCTTGCAATGTCCCCAAAATATCATGAACTTCTTTGACCTGCCTATAAGTGACCTTCCTTACTGATCTCTAAGACTGAGAACTCTGTATGCCAGTTATCTCACCATTTTTCAAAATAGAACTTTGTAATTGTTGGCTCCAATAAGTGAACCTTAAGTTTTAAAATCATTTAGTTACATATGATAGATACAGGTTTTAGATGGTGACAGCTGGAGTTTGATTTCTAACTCTCCTACTTAAAAAATTTTGTTATCTTGGGCAAGGGACTTAAACATGATAAGCCTTAATCTCCTTATCTTTAAAATGAATATGATACAGTATCTAATTCATAGTGTTGAAGAGAGGATTAATGAGATTATATATGTAAAGTGCTTGATTAATGAATCATTCTAGTAAAATTTTAGTTGGGCAAGAAAAGATATATTTATGCTGAATGATCTTCCAGTTTTTAATAATTATCAGTTTGTCCTGATTCTAGATATATGATGGAAGAAATGATTTTCTCCCCATTTTCCTTTCTTTTACGTACAGTAAAACTCCTCACAATAAAGGTTAATAACTGAGATAAACTCAGTTTATTTATCATACTTGAAATCTGGAAGATTCTTTGTATATATTTGAAATACTAGCCAAATTATCAAGACTATGCTAAGGTTAAGAGCTAGTAAAGTAAAAGACTAATTATCTATGTGAGTCACAAGGTGAGGCCTAGAACATTCTGGAAGTAGATCAACTACATAAGGGACCTGATGAATAATTTCCTGTGAGGGTCTCATGTGTGCAGTCTCAGTAGTTCTTGCCAAAATGAAAGTTGGAATAATAACATAATTTTTTTAAAAAGTTAAAAACATGACTCTTATGCAAATGTAAAATAAACATGTGTCAAAGATTGAACTAACCCAATAATTAATGAAGGAACTATCAGATTAAAACTTTTGGAAATTTCTTTTCAGAGATTTACTTCTTACTGGACAGAATTTATTTGCATTGCTAGGAAAAGGAATTGTTTGCATTGCTATCAGTTTTCTGTAACTTCTATCTGTATAAAGCTATAAAATAGCCCTGTCAATAACAAGTCTCATCAGAGTCCGAATCCCTTTGCTCTGTAGGGTCAGAACTAAATGCTCTGGTTTGCACCTTCTTCCTTGTTATTTTGGTCCTTATTATTTTCCTTACTTTCTTATGAGCTCAGTGTTTCTAGGTGATCTACAGCATAAAGATTTTCAGGATTTTTTACTCTGTCACAAATGGAACGTACAACGAGTACCTTTCAGTCCTTATCTTACTCTTTACTCAGCAAAGCTGGACACAGCTGACTTCTCTCTAAAAAGAAAAAAAAAATGTCCTCCTCTTCAAATACCATACCATCTTGATTTCTTCCCAGTTACCTGACTTCACTTTCAGTTTTTTTTGTTGTAGTTGTTTTTTGTTTTTTGTTTTTGCTTTTTTTTTTTTTACCGGCTCTGTCTGCTTTATCAGATCTTAACATTAGCCTTCTCCCTCCTTAATCTAGACACATTCTTCTACTTTATCTCATTTGCTAACAGGGTTTTAAATAACCACCTATTATTTAAAATGTGACTGCTCTCACATTTATTTCTATTCCTAATCTCTCTTCTCATCCCCAGACAAATAAACTATCGTCTTTACATTTACATTTGGAGGTCTAAAAGACATCTCAACCCCTTAATTTTAATTATTACTTCTCCAGTGTTTTCCATCTTGGTAAATAGCATTTCTACCCACCCTGGATTTTTGTTGTTGTTGTTGTTGTTGTTGTTGTTGTTGTTGTTGTTATAGTTGTAAAGCTAGGAGTAAACTTTGACATCTCTCTCCTCACCTCCCACTTCAATTCATAAACATGTCCTACCAGCTCTACTTCTGAGATAGACATCTTGAGAATCTTTTCACTTCTTTCTTATCTCTACTGCCACAGTTTAGGACCAATTTATAATGATCTTTTGGAACAGAGACTCTCATACAGGTCTCATAGCTTTCATTCTTTCTTTTTTTTGTGTGTAATATTGAAGATACAGATAGATGATAGATAGATAGAGATAGAGATACATAGATATATTATCTGAGTAAATTGTTCATATACTAATTTTCTTATGTGCAATGATTTAACAATGTTATTTTCTAAATATGTTATTGCAATTTTGATTACATGTTTAAACAAGGAACTGTTTAATAGAAAATTTTAAGTCTCTAAATTATAGTTTTTATTAATTTAAATATAAAGTTAATGTTTTATACATAATTGAATTCAAATATACATATGTGTTTGTATGTGTAGATATATGCTTTTCACCAAAAGACAAATACTTCCAACAGACCTTTAAAAGTGTTTTCATCTCTCTCTCTCTCTCTCATACACACACACACAAACACACACACACACACACACACACAGACACACACACAAGTTGTATAACTTGTGTGTTTTATTTAAAAATATATAGTTGCCTTCTAAATCATTTTTTAAAAATTCTACTTTATATTCTTAGTCATAGTATTTCTACTGTTTGTATTTCTGAGATGTGAAGCAGGACAATAGGGAGTGTCGCCCTATTTTGTGTGTGTTTGGGGTGGGGGAGGAGTTGGTTGGAACTGTGCTTTGTTAATATTGATTTGATGGTGATTTAAACTACAATAAGAGCAAGACCAGGCAAAAAACTCTGTTAGAATACAACTGCAAGAGGAACAGAGTCCAGAAGAGACAGAAGTAGCATTAGAACTAGTGTGAGGTATCTGAGGTGTTTGTTGAGGTGTTTGCTGAGATGTTTGTAGGGCTCTATGCAAATATATATATATATATATATATATATATATATATATGTATTTATGTATTTATGTATTTAAGTATGTGTATGTATATCTATCTATATCTATCTATATCTATATCTATATCTATCTATATCATCTATATCTATCTATATCTATATCTATATCTAATCTATATATCTATCATCTATCTATCTATCTATCTATCTATCTATCTATCTGTCTAGTGTGTGTGTGTGTGTGTGTGTGTGTGTGTATTTATATATATAAGGGTGAGTAACAAATAATAGTGTGAGAGAGAGAAGGCAGAGATGATTTCTGATGAGTGAGATCCTGCCACTAATAGAACACTGAGGGCCGGCAGGAGGAGAAGCATGTGAGTGAGGCAGGAGATGACACGCTGAAAAAGCACACTGTGCTCTTCCTGGCTTCTCTTTCTCATTTGAAAAGGGTAAGAATAAGAAATGAAGTGAATCTTATAATTTATAGAGCAATGTTTAAATGTATAAATCATATAAAATATAATTTCTTTAATGGAAATTAAAAATAGAAGAGTAGATAGAAGACACACCACCTTGACAATTCAGAATTATGTTAGTCATCCCCTTTGAAATATATTTTATTAGAAATATCAACTCCATCCACTGTGTTTCTCAGCATAAATGTTTTCTAAAACCTTACTGTTGAAAAACACTGTGGTTAATCTACCAGTACCCAGTTTGAAAAATAGTGTGGATTATAGTTTAAATTATAGTTTTATAATTAAAATAAGAGGTCATTTAAATTACATTCAGGGAAAATAATTTTACTTAATAGCATACATACTGAAAATAATATACTTATTTAAACATACTTATTAATACAGTAACTATAATTTATAATTATGGTAACAGATGGGAAGAAGGAAAATATCAAAATTATTTTCTTCATGAAATTATTCAGTAACCTTTTGAGATAATAGTACTGAGATCAGCACATATAGCAGAATATGGGGTTCTATTAATAACTTTGGATATATTTTATTCTACTTTTCTATTATTTTG
The DNA here is from genome assembly GCA_004027375.1 of Macroglossus sobrinus. Lineage (NCBI taxonomy): Eukaryota > Metazoa > Chordata > Mammalia > Chiroptera > Pteropodidae > Macroglossus > Macroglossus sobrinus. Next base: position 46,195 of record PVKZ01002641.1, on the reverse strand, counting down.
CAGGGAGTAAATTTTCCACTGTTGTTGAAATGAAAGGTATGGTAAGTTTGTAATTATATTTTAACTAGACATTCATATACATATATTTCATGTAGAAAAATGAAAATATAATTGTAGTAATTTTGTAACAAAGATCTGTACCAGCAATTGCTCTGTATGGGAGAGAATGGAACATTGCAATAACCACTGATCTTGAGCTCATAAATGTTCAGGTGATGTCCTGAGGCTTTATGAACAAGACCTTTACTATTTCATGTATCCTATGATATTTAATTTCAATCTCCCATTTAGATACTTGAAGTGATTACATTATCTCATTCTTTCTACAGTCTATGTACTACATACTTTACTACTCTACAAGTTAATGTGACATAGTAGATTCTCATTACAACTTAACTTTAGAATCACTCAACCATCTTATTAACTCATGAAACAATACATATTAAGTCAAGAGCTACATAAAATTAAAAGTGAGAGGAGTAAACCCTTTAGGCAAGCAGAAATGTTCTGAATTTTCTATCTATTTCATATTCATTGCTAAGCCTTGGTAATAATATGAAAGGCAGAATAGTTTAAATGTCCAGGATCAGGCATTTAGACTTTCCTTCAGTTCTTTCAAAATTTGGTTCTCAAAGGTTCATTCTCAAATTACTTACAAGATTGGATTAATAAAACTCATTCATACTTTTATCTGCACACAATTCAAGTGATATTTAAAGGGTAGCCTTGTGTGCTGAGTTTAGAGCCCAGCCTACATGTATAATGAATTCTACTGTCCTTCATAGAAACAATTTAGTCACTCTTCTCTGTGGAAGTGAAGGTTCAAAGACAGTCCATCTTCACCCACACTCTTTACCCTGTAGAGTTACTTTAAAGAAGAATTTCTCATGGTACGTTCTCAAATATATTCCTCTACCTGGAAGGCAGATTCCACTGTCAACAAGTGCTTATTTAGCTTCTGACGTTAGGATGTGGGATGGAGGCACCCTATTCAATCATCTGCCCTTTCCTGCTGGTGGTTTCTCTTTAAAATGGCTGCTTTCAACCCAAGTGACATACATGTTGCCTAAGGCATAATTGGTGATAAGGTCTTTATTGGTTAGAGTTGATAATAGTATACTTTAAAGTTGTAATTAGGTGATTGAATATAAATAATTTAAAATGAAGCATTTAAATGTGAAGTTTTATCATCATTTTTTTTTCTAGGAATTCCCTCTCTTACCTCAAATAGATATAAATCTTATACCTTCAAAAAGAAAAAAGAAAATCTTTGCTTGAACCTGTTGAGTTTCTCCACCTACCTTGCTATGCATCCATTCCTTTCTTTTACAGCAGCACTTCTAGACTAAGTAAGAGTTTTTCGTACTGCAAAGTAGAGAACAAACCTGCATAGATTCTAAAGTCAGAGCGATTGGATTCAATGCTTAGCTGCAGCTGATTGTGTGAACCTGTCCTTCCTTAATCTCTCTGTGCCTCAATACTATAATCTTACAAATGAAAACTATAATGGTATCACAGAGGTTATTTATTTATTCATTTATTTTTTAAACTATTAGCAGCTTTGTTAATGCATATAATTAACTGCACCTATTTAAAAGTAGGATTTTATAATTTATAACGTATGCATACATGCCTAAACCATCACTACCTGCCAGAGGTCTACCTCCCTAGAGGGTTTATATAATAATGTATGTAGATGGAGTCTTACAAGCAGTAAAAATATTGGTTATTGCTGCATTCATTCTTATTCCTCAAACTTCTTTTTAATTCTACAAGAATTATTCCTTGAAATGTTATTAGTGACCATGGTAATTGCCAAATCCAATGACATTTCTTTTTATTCTCCTGGTAATTTCTACTATATGTGATATGGCTATAAAACTTATTATTAAATTGACATTATGAATAACTAACATTTTTGTGGAGGAAAGACAATGATCAATCACTATGACTATTGGAAATGACAAAATATTAAGCAGACAAATTCATTAATTTCTTAAAAATGCAAATATCTGTATTGTGCTAGATACTGAGGATAAAAAGACAAGTAGACCTAGTCTCTGCTTGCCAGGAATTCTGAAAAATAAATGAGAAAAATACATTAAAGGAAACATTAATACGATGTTACAAGAGTTATAGTAGGTATACATTAAAGTAATAGAGAAATTCAAGGAACAAGTTTTCATGCCTTGGATAGGCAGGATGACTTCAGAGAAGAGTTGGTATTAAGCCAATTTGTTAAAAATGAGTAGTAGTTTATTAGGCAGAATAAGAACAGCTACTAATTTCAATTGATAGAAAAATAATAAGCATTGATATGAGTGTGTTGGAGTATGCAAAGAATTCGGTCCAATTAAATGGACAGGACATGTGAAGGGAAGAGCCTGGCTATGAGGTCAGAGGGCTCAGTTGTAGCCAGAACTTGATGGTCATATAGATCATTGAAAGCATTTTGAATTTTAGTTTGTGAATAGTAGAAAATTATTGAAGATTCTAAAACAGAGACATAACCTGAATAGCTTTGTAGCTGAAAAACATATAACTTATGCCAAGTGGGGGATAACCCAGGAGTTGGGAAATATAGGATTGGAGCCATGAGACCTATTAGGCTACTGTTTTGGTAAATTGTTCAGTTTTTTGATGAAATGAGATTGCATTTAAGCAGGGGCAATGAGCAGGCAAATGGGGCAAAAGCGCATCAAAGACAGTGTCAATAAAATTTGAAGAGAATGAGAAATTGAAAGCAAGGAGAAGGTGAAGATGATTTAAGATTTCCACTTGAGAACTTGAGTTGATGGTGATGTTATTCTCCAAGATATGAAATTCATTGCTGTATTTAATACACTGAAGTAAATAATTAATTTTATTATGAAATATATTCATATTTATAATCTATATACTATACATTTTAAGAACTATTCAGAGATAAAATTTTCTTATTTTGTGTGTGCTGCAAAATTTAAGAACACCACTGAAATGGATTTGCTATATAATATAGCCTTTTATATTGTTCATAGTGCAAATAATTTTAATAAATTATACCTTGGTAATATCTTCTTGATTTACTTTCAAGATGAGGCATCATTAATATTAAAACACTGTCATAATGGTTTATATTCTGCCATCATCTTATTGGGAAAGCCTGTCTTATAAAAATACTGCAGTGTGCCAACTCCCTCTTGAACTTGCCATATATTAAATTCAAGATAGACCTTTCTTTTGGCTTTCATGTTTCAGTTCTCTGTCACTTTTCTCAAGGCTATGTGACTTGATTCTTGTGTTGTGTGATAACAAAGTGCAGTGATATCCTCTATCTAGGTTGGTGTCAAGTTTTATTAAGAAGAAAGGAGAAATAGTACATGAACTCAACTTTCCTTTGATGTTGCTGTGCTGGCTATATAAGATTTAACTGATGGTAGTAATAACTGAAAGAGTGGCAATGATAGACTGTAGACTGTTTTCTGCACTGGAAAGAAATCTGGGTCCTAGTCTTGATTCTGCCATTAGTTTAACATTTGTCATTGAGAAAACCATTTTACTTGCTCAATCTTCAATCTCATTTATAAAATAGCTCTCTATTTTCTCTAAAACTCTGATTTTCTGAAGTCTGGATGGACTTAATTTCTATTAGTTTTGTTTCCAACTGTTTCTAGGCCACTGGCTTTTAGAATTTCTCAGTTAAAAGATAATAAGAAATTTAAAAAATAATTCATAATTTGATACATAAGATATTTTGAACAAGTTGCTGTAATATACTTTTTAAAGAATTTCTGATGAAAGCAAGGCTCTTGCATAAGAATATGAAGATTCATTAGCAGCCCAGACTGCAGCATAAAGGGCAACTGGAAGCTAAGCAATAACAGCCATATCATTTTGATAGTGTCCAATTAGGTAAGAGCTATAGAGCTCATCTGAGGATAATTTGAAGCAGATGCCAGCATTAAGACACAGATGTGGGACATTTTTCAATGGCAATGGAACATGTGTGGTATAGAATAGCTGATGGCTTCATCATCATTTTTTCTTTCCATGGGGTTACAACAGTAAAATGCACTAGCATTCAGCTGATTGCAGGCTCTTGGATTACTCCCAGGAGCAGGCTCTCCTCCAGGTAGATATACTTTCAGAGCTGAGGGTCATTACATTTCGATTTATTCAATACTCATGCCCTTTTCACAATCTGATATCTCATATCCCAGATGTGAAAGTGAGGATAAATTTCTGTGCATAACACCCAGAGTTTTACCACACAAAAGAGGAACAGATGGACAACTTCGATAATCCAGGATTTTTGTCTGGCAGAGCTGTGCTCTCTCACTGCTGTTCCTGAGAGTTTAAGTAGATAATTTCTGAGCATCAAATGTCAATACATTTTTGTAAAGCTGGACTTAGGAGACCTAATTCTTCTCTTTTCATAAAAAGTTTGTTTTCTGGTTTTCATTTTGCTCAGTTTAACACTAAACTTAAACTTCACAGTTTCTTCCCTGTGAATAGTGCCATTCTCTTTAGGTGCTAAACATTGGAGGTGTTTATAATTGTCCCTATCTCCCTAACTCTCTTTGAACAATCAAACAGAAATTATGAATGCCATGTTTGTGTCTTGGGGGGTGCCAGGCTGTGAATCGGATAAAGACAAGTAAAGGTTAGTGTTGGCTACAGTAAAATAAATACAAACATGTGCAGAATGATTGAAAATAATTTTTAAAACAGAATATAAGCTATTTAAAATTTTCTGAGAAGGCTGGATTGTAAGATTTGGCTGGGTGGAGAGAGATTTTTTCCAGACTAAGTACATCACAGCAAAGGCACACAAATAAGATTTTATAAAATTTGTCAGAAAGTTCTGAATTCAAGGGAGAATAGTGGTTGAGGAGCTGAAGGAGATTAGAGTAAAGAGAAAGGAAATGGTTGTTTTGGAAATCAGGTAGGGGAGTATGGACCTGCAGTTTTGTATATAGCAGATTGCCATATTGAAAATACAACAGTGGAAGAGAGCACAGCCTTGAATTCTGAGAGGCCAGGTTTGTAACCACGGTGCTGTCACTTCATTGTTGTAAGACCACATTCAATTTCCCTACTGTATCTAAGCCTCAATTTTCTTATCTGTAAAATGGATACAATGTCAAGTAGCAATGGCATCAATCTATTCTGGGAATTAAGTGTGATAATGCTTTTTAAATACTTGGCAAGGCCTGGCCCAGTGTAAGCACTCAATATATGCTGGCAATAATTCTTGTTGTCTGGCAGCCAGAGGCTGATTGCATTGGACTGGACAGAATGACCTTCTTTCTGAGCCCTTTTAAGGTTTTCCAAATTAAATGGGCTCTGATTTATTTCATGATATTTATTGCTTGTTCCTCAAACTTTAAGGTGTTCTTTCTCTATTGAAAGGACTCCAAATACAGACAGTAGAATCAAGGTGATTCCTAAAATTTCTGAAGGCACTTTCTCTCCTCTGTGTGTGTGTGTGTGTGTGTGTGTGTGTGTGTGTGTGTGTGTGTGTGTGTCTGCGCGCGTTTGGTCAAAATGGTCCATTATGTTCATCCTCTTGGGAAAGCAATTGACTCTTTAGCAACAGCATTACAAAGTGAGCTCATATACAAGTTATTATCTACTATAACCAGAATCTTTTTAACATTATTTATTTTCAAAAGGAGAATGGGTTTCTATTTTATATCTCAGCTACTGATGGTTTTTCCCTTGGTAAATTATCCTGCAATATTCATGTTAAGTCTTGTCTTATTATATCTACTCATCTCCCCAAGCTTATCATTCAGCAATTCAGTTCTCTCTTATTTTTTTCCTCGTTTAGAAATATCTGCACATTTCTTTAATGTTGGATTTAAACCACCTGCTGCTTCACAGATGTGGTTTATGTAGAATCCACTCCTCCACAAACTCTAAGGCTCTGCTGTTGACAAGTCCTCCAATTTTGTTTTAATGGGTACAGTTTTTTCTATACCTGGCAGGCCTTACAAATAAAACTTCCATATAATTTCTGTTTCTGAAATAAAAAAATAAATAATTTATTTGTTTATTCATTGTTCATTATTAAACAGGTATTTTGCCAGATCATAGACACCTAGTTTTCTTGTTAAACACTAACATTTTAGTGAGAGGCCAACACCTATAACAAATAATTATGATACAGCATGGGATTACTACAGGAAGCACAAAGAATTGCTGTACAAACCCAGTGAGGGCAGAGATTACCTTTTGAGTTAAATTTTGAGTTGGACTTGAAAAAATAAAAGAGAAGAGGAAGATTTATTTTCATAGTCTATAATATATATCTAATATTGCATATTTGCAATATATGTGGATTCCTAATACACATACCAAATACATAACCAAACCAGTATACTTCAGCTGTGTATGCATGTACACACATGTTGTGAGTAAATTTTCTTTTCATATATCGACTTATACACAAGCTTGTTTCAAGATATACAGAAGTTAAATAACAAATTATACTGTTCACTGCACTAGTCTCCATCTAGAAGTCACACTCTGTTTTTAGTCATCACTTATTTCTCATTAAAGACTCTCTTCTTTGTATTTGTAATATTGGATTTATATAGACTTTCTGGGCAAAACCACTGCATTCTCATTGTAGCTTCCCTTCTTGGCATAAGAGCAGATATATCCTGAACCTTCATCCTCTACCCTCTGTCCCTTGCATTGCCTTTTTAGAACCCTCTCTATGCTTTCTTCCACCTCATCTATTTGGACAACTGTTTAAATCCTATCATGAAGCAGCCTCTCAATCTCTGTGTAGGAAGTAGAAACAAATGTTTCACATTTGTACTTTTGACAAAATGCAGAGGAAGTTTAATCCTCCAGTCTACTCTGATGGTACCTAAACTGTCTCTAGTTGTCATCTTAGTCTTTGTTCATAGATCCTGAAGTAATATGTAGCACACATATATACTGTTGTCTCAATTTTTGTGGCATTAAGTTACTAGTTGAAAAACAGTTTGCCTTTAAATGACATGAGCGCGTGTGTGTATATATATATATATATATATAAATATATATATGTATATGTATATATACATATACATATGTATATATATACATATACATATATATATACACACATACACATATATATACACACACACACACACATATATATATATATTACTGTTATATAGTTGACATATATATTGTGTAATTTTAAGGTAGAAAACATGATTATATACACTTTATATTATTACTTCTGTAATGTTAGCTAACACCTACACCATGCCACATAATTATTTCATTTTGTAGTGAGAACATTTAAGATGTAGTCTCTTAGAAACTTTCAAGTATATAATACAGTATTGTTGACTAATCACAGTGCTGTGCATTAGAATCTAGAATATAATTATCTTCTAATTGCAAGTTTATACTCTATGACCAACATCTTCCCAATTCCTCCATCCCCAGTCCTCTGATAATCATCATTCTACTCTTTTTCTACAAGTAACTTTTTTTCTTTTTTTGCTATTGAGTTGTATGAGTTTCTTATATATTTTGGATATTAACCCCTCAACCCCCTTGTCAGACTGATGATTTGCCAATATTTTCTTCAGTTCTGTAGGTAGCCTTTTAATTTTTTTGACTCTTCTTTTGCTGTGAAGAGTGTTCTATTTTGATGTAGTCCCATTTGGTGATTTTTACTTTTGTTGCTTGTGTTTCTGAAGATATATCTAGAAAATCATTACCATACCAGTGTCAAAAAGATTTTTCTCTGTTTTCTTTCATGACTTCTATAGTTTCATAGCTTTAAGTTTTTAATCCATTTCAAGTTAATTTTATGAGTGGCATAAGATAGCAGTCCAGTTTAATTTTTTCAAACACATTTATCCAGTTTCCCAAGTTTATTTATTGAAGAGACTTTCCTTTCCCCATTGAGTATTTTTTGCTTCTTTGTCAAGTATCAGTATATTTTCTAAAAGATATGTATAACAAAATTTAAGAACTATCTAAAACCATTTTGAAGATCTAGAGGTGGAGTTGATAAAACTTGTTGATGGATTCAATGGAAAGTGTGTGAGAAAAAGAATCCATGTTAGTCTCTTGATTATTGACCTGACCAATGGAGTGGTGTGTACTAAATGTTAACAGAAGTGGTAAAGATAGCACAATGGCTTTTAGGTGGAGAGAAGGATGGCACGGAGAGCTCTGTTTCATATTTGCTAATTTGTGGTGCCTAATAGACATTCAAGAAATTATGTCAGATTTCTCTCTTTCTCACTATCTTATTTCTTGATAACTCAAAACATCATCACATATTTTCAAGAGCATTGGACTTTTTGATTAAATCAAAAAGTATGCTACTCTCTAGCTGTGTGATCTAGCACATTTTAGTTAATCTCTCAGTCTTGGTTTCTTTAGATAATAAAATAGAAATAATAATGTATTATGTGTGGAATTGTTTATGAGAATTAACTGACAATTGGATGAATTAAATTAGGTAAAGTACCTAATAGATGACATAAAATTAATATTAATGCCCTCCTAGTCACCATCCTTTCACTCCTTTGTCACTTTGGATAAAGACAAATAAAATTTGGGGATAATCTCAAACATTCTATAATTTTTTTCTAGTGAAAAACTAATACTTTTTGAAATACTCAGGTTCAGAAGTAGTACTGGCATTACATATTAGAAATATTATTTTATAATAAATCTTGTAGTTTCTTTCTTTTCTTTTTTCTCAATATGCTGATGCCTCAAAGAAAGAAAACATAATCTAGTTGAGCCATAGCCAGAGCTTTATGAAGGAAGAAATATTTGGACTGAAATTAATAAAGAAGCTAATCAATTACTTTAAAAAATAATAATTTTTAACATAAAAATGCTAAATACTCTGTGTTGGTGTAAGAAATTTGAAAAAAATGTATCTACTGGACAGAATAAAAGGTCATCACCCAGGAAGACCCACTATTAAGATAGAAAAAATTATTTCAGATAAACTTTTCTTTCATTTATATCTACACTAAAAATGTTTTTTTGTATGATATTATATGTATTTGATAAAATATGTATAATACATATACCTATAATAATATATGAATATGATTTATATAATATATGTATTTTATACATTATTTTAAAATAATATATCATTAGTATTTCATATATTAAATATTTTCAGAATATACTATTTTTAAAAATCAAATAATATTCTATAATGTTGATGTCTATGATTTATTTAATTATCTCTCTATTTACAATTTAAGGTCTTGGATATAAATATTAACGTGCTGTATATGATTTCAGATTTTAGAAATAGGCCTAGGAATAGAAACAGTGCAGGTAACTGCATTAAGAAAGTTGTGGAAATGAGAATGTTCAGAGAATATTTAAGAAACAATTAATAGATATGTTTGGGCAACAATTAAGTATATGTAAGTCATTATGGGAATTACTGCAGCTGGGTTGGGACAGATCCAAGGGAACTGTAAAGGTTAGGTTCATTCGTGTCTAGAGTTTAGGGAGGCACTGCAGGTTTGTGCATAGCATTGAGACATAATCAGAGCAGTGATAAAGAAAAATTCTCCTGAAAGGAAAGTGTGGCAGTGACTTGTGGAAAGGGAAAATAGGTGGAGGAGACAAGACAGCAGGTTATTTTAATATTGAAATGCAAGATAATGAGGTCTGGAACCTGGGTGATGATTGTAGGAAGAGAAAGGAAGAGATGTTGGAGAGAGAGGTTTCTATGCATTTGCTGTAGTGTTCTTTGCTTAATGCAAATTAAATACATTTTGGGGATACTTAGCAAGGATATTACCAGCCATTTTCTTTCTGAGTGCTGCGAAAACTAGTAAGTGCAATATAATGACACTGCTAAAATAAAACTGTTTTCCTTTAATAATGCTGCAGTCTCAAAATAAGCCAATATACAGTCACAATTCCAATAGTTTAGAATGACCTCTTGAAGGGTTTTTGTTATTTTAACATTTCAAAGGCTGTTTTGATGGACTTAGGTTTCTTTTCTTTTTCTCTTTTAAATTTTCAGTGGTGTTATTTGGATGTAAATAATAGGCCAGAGTTTGTAGTTGAAGTTTTACTAGTAGGTCTGTTTGCCTATCTAACACTACCTGGTGATTTCAGGCATGTGGTGACTTAAATTATTAAGAAAATTAATACCTTTAAATGCTTTTTTATATTTGTTTTGATAATAACAAAAACAATTGTTTATAGAAACATTATCTTTTTTGAGAAGGAAGGTGGCATAATATTGTAGGGAGAGGACTGGAGGCAGATTCAAGAATACCATGTTTTAGGCTAAGTCAGCCACCATTCAACCTTAGGGAGGGCACCGAACCTCCATGTCCTCAGCTTCTCTACTTCTAAAGCTACTTCTACTACCAGTTAAGAACTACAAGAATTTCTATCACAAGTGTGGAACTGCCATAGGACTATCGCTCACTAGTGGACACCTGCTGCTATTCTTACTGTTATTACTAATGATGTATCTCACATCCTTTATTTTGGTGGCTAGACACTCCTCTGAGGGGTCTTATGTGCATTACTTTTAACCCCCATAAGATAGATAATATTATTTTTATTTTGCAGAGTTGAAGACTGGAATATAGGGAGATTAAGTAACTTGCTCAAAGAAAGTAGTGATGCTGAAAGTTAAACCCAAATCTATCAACAATGCCTCCATAAAGCTATAAGAAGAGTAAGCTGGGCATGATCCGCTATTAGAGTGCTGAAAGGATTTAAAACCTTATGACTTCCAGAAAAGAGTAGTAGAAACCCTATTTTCTTTTTATATTGCTAGTGGAGAAAGACAGGCTTATCTTCTTCATGGTCTCTGGGCTGCAGTGTTATACTAGTTTTTATACTAAGTCTTCGGACCTTTCTGATCGCATTGTGCACATTTACATTTCTTTTTTCTATCCATCTTTTAAAGATGAGCATGACAAGTTTGGCCTTCATAAATACTAATAAATCACACAACTTCTGAACGTAACTCCTTCATCTGGTGCTATATGAACATAAGTGTCTCTTAATTTGAGTGCCAGGCTAAACTGTATATTTCCTAAAAGTGGGCATTGTTTCTGTTGTGATTCCTACTTTAACCCACAATACTATTTGTTGAATAAACAACTTAATGAATGACATAACGTAAACTCTTGAACAGGTCATTTTATGAAAATATTTTGTTAAACCTAAATGATTTAACTGTTAAACTGTTCCCCAAATTGGAATGAAAAGCATTTAAATTTATTATGACTTTTATAGAAATGGTCTTAAAATAGTGTTAGGCAAATTTAATTGCACACAATTGACAAGAAGTCTAGCTTCTGATCTTAAAGTTTTAAATATCTAAACACATCTGTAGATGTAGCTGTGGGGACATTTTTATGAGATAAGGAAATTTATGCAATAAGATTAAATATTTTTTAAAGATGCTTTTTCTGTGTATAAAAATAGGTGTGATTTCATAATTTGGATGACATTTGAATAACTACCTTTGGAAAGTGAAATAAGCAACTTTTAAAATATTAAGCAGCAAAATTTGAGTGAGAAAAGTGAGACAGTCCTCCAAAATTTATTTATTTTTTCATTTTTTTACTCTGATTTTCTAGCTCTTTTTTAAAAAAAAACCTGATTTGTTAAAATTAACTCTCCAGTTATAATTTATTAATAATTTACTTTTTTCACTTTAGAGTATAACTGAAAGTTAGTTTGGTATAATCCATGTTACTGCTTTGATAATTATATCTTATAATCAGTGAATCATGAAGTCAAAGTACCAATGAGATTATCTCTGAACTTTAAATGACACAGGAAGTCGAGGCAATTATTCAAATAGTTAGGGTGATTTTGTAGGAATAATTTAGTTTTTAAAAATCACTCTTGGCTGGAATTTCAACTCAGGTAATTTCAGATAAAATAATGCTATTTCAGATATGACAGGTACAATATTTTCTTAATACATGTATATTCAATAAGTTAGAAATTTGAGTCTGATTTGAAATTACATGTTAAAAGCATCTTCCCTTGTCTTAAGGTGCAGTGTCTTTGGTTAACCCAATCTAAATACACTAATTTTCCTTCTTATCCTTGTTTAGTGGGGATCATGGATATGCTACCGTTCACATAAAGCTTCCCCTGGGTGACAGTGAATACCCCTCTAGGAGGACAGCCCTGTTTGCCAAGGGAAAAGGTTAAGTGACTTTACTGCTCTGCCTTGGTCAGATCTTCTTTTGTCTGTCTTTTTCCACATAAAGTTAGCTGCTTGCCTCTGATGGCTAACAACACCTCCATGAAAGGTGGTTTTTTTCCTCACAAAAGCAGGTGCACTAAGCCTTACAGTGCATCTCAGGTGGATTTACTGAGGGATGACAATATATTGCATTAGTGGCAAAGTCATCTGAACTTTTAAAAAATTATTTTTTTAAGGAGAATAGAATGATCTCCATGATGTATACATATGCACAATCAATCATGCCAGCCTGGCTGCTTCTTCATTTTTGTTCTTTAAAACCCCCATCTATCCTTCAGACAATGCAGAATCTTTTCATAGGCAGATTGGTCAAAAAACCATGGACAATGAGTTGAAGTAATACTTGAAAATAAAATTTGTGGGGATGTCAGGAGAAAGGATATAGGTGGGCTAAAATCTCACATCTTCTTAGGCTAGTCAATTAAAATATGCTATGATCATTTCAATATCTTTGGCTGACTTACCTAAAGGGTCTGAATCTATAATTCACCAAACTTATTTTATGGACACAATCAATGAATAAAACATTCCATTTATCTTTTCTATTTATATCTCATGCCAGAGCTATCATTCATTTCTTACATTATTTCTTACAAGGCCGCTGTGCTGGGTGTCTTCTGCTTGTCTTTCCAGATCCACAATCTAATTTCTCTACTGTGTTGTGTATCCTGTAGGAACCTGACTTCTGTGAACTGCCTCAGTGTGCTCTTTTGCTTCCAGATGAATATGACGGTGGGCATGAGAGTGAAGAGTGAGAGGAGAGTAAAGTCAGGTAATTTTTTATTTTTGTTTTTCTCTCTCATAGGCCAAAATTTGAATGTGACTGCTTTCCTTTTCTGAAGATTATAGCTTCTGTCAACCAGCTACCTCTGTACAGATCTCTTCAGGTACTGATAACTACAGACTGTTGAGTTGATGGAGGTGATATCTGAGAAGAAAAATTCAATATTAGCTGTGCTAGGTATAGGCTTCTCATGGTGTGATAGGTCAAGGCCAATCTTAGAGGATTATTGTATTTTTGGAATCTTTGTTACTGTGTCCAGACTGACCTAAACAAGAGAGGGGCAAGTTATTATCAGGACAATTTATGTGGGGGACTATAAACTACCTTGCAGAAAGGGAAGACAGAGAAACAATCTTGGCCAGAATTACCCTTGTTCTTGGCCACAGTGATTGGTTAAAGATGGGTTCATAGTACAGTGTGCCAATATGAGGCTATCCTGAAACTGTTTTCCTACTACTACTATTAGAAAAGTTTACTCTTGCCATTAGGGTTGTGTATTAAATTTTTGGGGGGGCTGCATAACAAATTATCACAAATGTGGTCGCTTATAACAAGAGAAAATTATTCTTTCACAGTTCTGGAGGCTGAGAAGTCCAAATCAAGTTATCAGTAGAGCCATGCTCCCTCTGAAGGCTCTAGAGAAGAATGCTTTCATCTTCCTAGCTTCTGGTGGCTTCCAGAAATCCTGGGCATCCTTTGGCTTATAGCTGCATTATTTCATTCTCTATGCCTGTCTTTATATGGCCTTCTTTTCTAGGTATCTCTGTTTCCTTTCCTTTTCTTATAAGGATGCCAGTACTATTTAGGGCCCACTCAAATCTAGTAGGAACTCATCTTAACTAATTATATCTGCAAAGACCCTATTTCCAAATTTATCACATTGTGAGATTCCAGGTGGCTATAAATTATTTGAGGACACCATTCAACCTAGTACAGTTTACTTCCCAAATGAGAGAGAGAGAGAGAGAGAGAGAGAGAGAGAGAGAGAGAGAGAGAGAGTGAGTGCATGTGAGAGCAAGGAAGCATTGATGACATTGCTTGTGCATCTAAATCCTGGTCACCAGATCTATTCGATCAGTTGTGTTAGTCAACACATTGCCTTTATTCCTCAAGTAAGTTTGAGTTAGGTTTTTAACATATATATTTTTATGCTTGCAATATAATTTCCAATCTAGTTAGTAAAAATATGCCAATGAAGAATATGTTTGGAAAGCAATATCTTTTATTTTTTGTTGGGACCATAGGTTGTGCCATGGTGAGGCATATAAAAGGCCTGTAATGTGAAAAGAAGGGAGAGAGAGGTTCATGGACTGGAACAGTTAGAGGAAGGCCTCATAATAGTCATAACATATACTAGTGCTCCATGACCAGACTAATTCCAAAATGATTCTAATGTGTTGGCAGGATTTGGAACCTGAAACATAAAAAAGAAATTTATGCTGAAGCTTTTAAATTTTTCTCGATAGACATGGTACTATGAAAAGAGATGCATGAAAAAGTAATGCCTATGTTACAGTTGTGGTGTTAAGTATATTGTATGCATATCTTAGTTAATTCTTCTGGAAATACGTGATTTATTATTCCCATTTTATAGATGACACTACTGAAGCTCAGGTTTAAAAAAAAGTTAAAACACAAGGTCACATAGCTAAAAAGTAACAGAGTTGAGATATGAACAAATGCTTTTTTTGACAATAAAGCTTTAGGTTGTAATTATTGTGCTACAAGTTTATTAAGATGATAAAATTGGTATTTTAAAAGGTGAATGTGCTGGTAGTATGCAGGATGAATTAAAGATGAAAGACATTTGGCAAGAAGACTGGTGAACTGATATTTTTGCCATTATAGTTTTGGTCTCCAAGCAGTTAATCGTATCACTGAACTGTTGATTTGATCTGTGGCTCAGCAATCAGTCAAGAAAAACAAAAAAAGATTTAATGTCATTGGATAAGATATGCATATAGGTTCTATGTGTGAATATTCTACAATGGGAATGTGGCCCCTGTGCTAAGTAATTTAGCTCAGTATGTTCTTTGTGAAATTGTAGCATGTAGGTCATTTTTATATAATGACAGAAAATCAATTATTATAGCAAAGACTCTCAGCCAGAAAATTGATTATGTTTATTATTACTTCTCAAGGTTATTTAGGCAAGTATTCTTTTATACTATAACCTTTAGTAAATTAAAGCTTATTTTCAATTTACAACTGTATTTGAGTTTCTTACATTTTTTTATCCCCATTACTTATTTATACTTAGTTGTGCTAATACCTTTAATACTGTAAAAATAATAATTATTCTTTCATGTTTTGGTTATGTGCCTGAATTTAGCTTTTAAGAGAAAACTCTGATTCAATGGAAGTCTAAAGAGAAGGACCTTTTTTTAACTCATTTTTTTTGGACTATATATATTTATGGTTAATGCTATTATTTTGGGTAAAAGGATGAATTAAAAGCTTGATTGCATATCTTACATATATTTTAATAAAATATTTTAACTGCTCTATTGTAAATATGTACTGATATGAAAAACTACATTATATTTACAGTTCTCTTGCCTAATGTTTGATGGTATTGACAGGCAAAAAATAAAAGTATAAATAATCAGCAGAAAACAAACATAAAAAAATCGCTACCTAATACTTAAACACACAGAAGGCAAGTGGCCCAAGAGAAAATAGCACTTCATAACTGCATTTTTCTTTCCTTTTCTATAGCCAGCCAGCACTCTCCCTTTCCTGAGATGCCACATAAAGCATTTTTATTAGAGACAGTGATATTCGGTCAACATAATGATGCCATTAGTTTGGCCAAACACCAAAATCAATGCCCTAGCTGTTTGCCTAGCATCTGTGTGGCTGAAGACAGTGCTTTCTGTTGACTTCATAAATTAAAGATCAAGTAGCACACAGAAGGACTGGAGAAGCTGATTCCTACAGAAGCGATGGTAGGTGTTTTCATGTTTATTTTACCACTCCTATTTACAGTAGTGAAAGATTTCTGAAGAATCATCACTCATTTCCTTTGTGCCCCTAGAGTGTCAGGTCCATTCAGAGCAGCTCCTCCATGTGACTAAGGGTTACCATCTGCTAATAAATAAATGGACAGCCCTTTCTAAATACCCTTACATTGTGTCTTGGTATTTTTTAAAGGGTATCATCCAAAGGATCAATGCTACTTCTTTTTCATTTTACCTTCTTTTGTGACAGTGTTCTTGGTGTATGTCATCCATGCTAGATAGCACATGGCATCACAATTTTATAAATATTTGTTCATTTCCTATTATATGCCAGGGGCTTGTTTTAGTATTTGACTTAATTCTTGCCATAGCCATAAGTATTTATATATTATTTTTGAATTGAGATAGTTGAAGCCCAGAGAGCTATCAGTTGGCCAAGGTAATCCAATTCATAAGTAGAGGAGTAGGAATCAAACTGAAGTCTTTTTGGATCCGTAACTGTGGTTTTCCCATTGCACTGCAACACACCTGCTATATTGGTGTTGTACATTTGTTTTATGTATTGATACCATTTATGTATATACTTTTTAGTGCTTAACTAGTGAACAGGGGAACACATATTCTGCTTCATGGAGATAAGTTTTTGGGTATGATAATTTAATGTTTGTTTCTATAGCTCCAGAGCCACAGTAAAGTTAAAGAACAAATTTACTGTTTGGAAAATCATTAGCCATTCTCTCTCACTTTTTCTGTGATCTGGATATCCTGGGAACAAATCCATTAAACTTTGGGTTCCTTGTTGGCAGAAACTGAATTTTATTTATTGTTGAGTTCAGTGTCTAACATAGCGACACATTAATTTAAGGAGTTCAGTAAATACTTGTGAGTTAATAAATGAATAACTCAGGATCACCAGGCCTCTTGGCTTTAGCATACCTATGCTGGTTCACTTTGATTATGAAGACCTGGCCTAATTATTGCGAAGATGGAAAAGAAGGATATTATCTCAAAAGGATTAACCTAGACCAAGTTTTATCTGATGGACTAACTCAGGTGAAACATTATTGGCTTCCTAGAGAGCTGCTTGAGAAGGTTTCTAGGTGTACACCATTTTTCTAGAAAAAGGCTACAGTGATTGATTAGTAAATTCTGCTACAGTGGAATCACTCTTAACTATATAAGATAATGGATAAGATGTTAATTCTTTTTTAAGTTATGTAGATGGATCTCTGGTAATATTGCAGCATATGAATTGCTATGATAGATTTTACTGTTCTGAATGAGGAAATTAATAATTCCAGAGGAATATATTCAACAGCATTTCTATCCGGTGGCAAAATAGAGTCAAGAAAAGGCTGTTCATTACCTGGCTCCTTTAGTACTTTAATTATGTTGAATCTGCTTCTAGACCTTTTTCAGTCTCTGAGTGATTATAGCTGTTGAGTAATAATGCATCATTAGTATGCTATGGTTAGCTCACTTGATGTGCTACTTGAAAGATCCAGGGAAGAGCAGCTCCATAAGCAGATTGGCTTCAATAATTAGAGGGAAAGGTATTCTAGTGCCAAGATATTTCTATGGGCACCAACATGTTTTTTTTTTACAAAATTATAATTTGCATTCTTATTTATTTTTTTAATTCAGTTCAACATTTGGCATTGCCCCTGCTATTTGCATGTATTCTCCTTAGGCAAATCTTATATTTACTTCATCCTGCATCTGTTTCTCAACCTTCTCTTCTCCTTGGGTATTTTCCTTCTGTTGCACAATAAATCCAATCTGATTTCTGTCCATCCTTGGAAACCTGCCCTTCAGAAGCCAGAATCTCCCTTTGTGCTACAGTGTAGAAGTGTAAAATGTAGCAAAGGGAATTGCTTCTCTCTAGCATTCCTTACAAAGTATTGGTACTGATACCATTTGTTCTTATTTTAGCTTCAAACAAAAATATACATTTACAGGAGAAAGAAAAACTCTTATCATCTACTGACTTCATTTGAGCAGAGAACAAAAAGAAATGAATTGTATAAAAGAAATTTTTAAAAATTAGAATAGCTAAGACTTGAAACAACCATAAAATTTAAGTAAAACTTTACTGAGTGACGATAGCAATAAAATCAAAACATTAAAATTACTCAGCTACAGGAGTATTATCTTTAATTACCATCATGTTTAGTTTTTCTATTTCTATATTTACTTTCAAGCAAATTTATAATGGCACAGTCTTGACATGTATTTGAAAACTTACTCAGGGCAAGAAAACAAAACAAGAGAAAGCAGGGGAGGGAAGGGGAGGGAATTTGCTTTTGCAACATGATTTTGCAATGACTGCATATATATTTTTTTCCATCAATATCCAAATTTATTGTATAATGTGATTCTGAGGACAGTTTGTAACATGGAAGAAAGACTCCATTTGATACTGTCATACTGATCATCTAGACATGGCTAAGTTACTTGAAAGTAATTTTAACATCTTTTCCTCAAACATTTTAACCAAAAAATATTGATCCAAGTACTTAGAAGGAAAGGCACTATGTAAATTGAAGATTTAAAAAAGAGTATATATATTTAAATGTAGAGGTTATTTTGCTTTTTAGGTAAATGTTAATAAATTGTTTTATATATTATGTGATAAACTCAGCATAGCTTTATGGTACTTAAAATGACATCTTTGTGAAAATTTTAGGAATGCTTAATTATAGGCTGCTGAGTATAATGCATATTATGCCAGTAAGAACATTGTTCATTTCAGGTGTACAAAATATATGTCAGTTAAAAGAATTTTCAAACTAGAAAATAAACCTCAGCTCTCATTCTAGCAGGTGAGAGAATTTATGTTTTAACATTTTCTTCCAATGTTATTGTTGCCAGTTCTAAAGAATTCAGTGCTAGGAGTTGGGTAAGAAGTCAACTGTCCTTCCCCCCCAAACCCCCCCCCCAAAAAAATGATTTTAATTGAAGACATATACAGAGTATTTCAAAAGGCAGAAGGAAATCTGTGTGAGAGGGTAGGGTAGAGATGAATACAAAGGGAGAAAAAAAAAATATCTTCAGATACTTCTTTTCCCTAGATTAAACAAAGCTTTTCAGTGATTCCATACCACTATGAGAAGAGCTGGGCAGTGGGAGGAGAAAGGGCCCTGGTGATTTAACAAGGCTGCCTCTCAGACTGAGCATTAGGGCTAATTGACCAAGAGGTAGCTCACATTTTCACATACAACTTTTTAAAAGGTCAGTTGGATACCAGAAGCAAGCAGAGCAGGATGTCATCTACTCAAAAGAAGAGAGAAGTTTCTGCACTACTTGGAGAGAATTTAAGAAGAGCTGCTCTTTTTGACCTGTTCTTTGGTAAGGCAAAGAGGAAGTAGTTATTGATCATTGACACATAGCCCTAACTCACTTAGAGCAGCCTGTTAGCCATCCACAAAATTCTAGCTCTTTTAGTAAATCCCAGAGCCGCCTCCCCACTGATTTCATTTTACAATGTGAATGGGAAGCAAACACCTCAAGTGCTCCCCTCATTCATTTATTATGCACACTGCCCTTTAGGTTTTTTTTGTTTTGTTCTGTTTGTTTGTTTGTTTTAATTCAACAAATCTTTGTTGAGGCTCCGCTATGTCCCTGGGCTCACAGTGGTGAATGTTCTCCTCTTCTGGAGCACGTCTATTTTCTGTGTCTAAGACTTGACCTCCCCACCGCCGCCCACATTTTTAAATTTCTTTTCTCTATGCTACCAATTTTTCTAGGTCAGTCATACTCTTCATAAAACTCTCTCACTCCTTTCTAAGTCTTTCCCTGATCATGTGTTTCTTGCTCTTCTCAAGCTTGTTATTTTTCTTTGGGAGATTACTTTAATTTATAGCCACATATTGCTATGTTAGTGTCCCTGGCAATTCTTCATATCTGGGTGCCTCACTCACTACCTGCATTTCAAGTTTCTTGAGACTCAGATTTCTGTCTGCATTTCCCTTTATTTATATAATCAGCTTCTAATCATTATTCTGTTTTTAGTGAGCCAACTTCACCGCTGGGGTGATGTGAAATCTAGGGTCGCCCCAGCAGCATGAGGAGGAGGAGGAAGACGGTGGACCCTGTCATTGTGTGTTGTCCCTTGGTTCTTCCCTGTCGATGCAGCAAACAATTACAGGTCAGCGAGATTTAGAAAAAGATTTATTGAAAGTATATTTTAGAAGGAGACATGCCATGCCAAGGAAGGCCTTGTGGAAGGCCTTGTGGGAGGTAAAGAGATAAGACAGTAACCCCTCAAAGGGAAGGGTGGATTTCCAGCCAGGAGTTTTGGAACCTGTGGAAACTGGAAGGTTTGTTTATATTCAGTCTGTGATGGGAGGTCCTAGATGATTTGTATGTGAGGTCACCTTGACTGACAGTTGACTACTATATAACTTTGCCTAGTGTGCATATGCTTACCCAGAATTCAGTTCATTATAATTAGATTTATGAACTTCTAGGCATAGTCATGGTATTATAATGATGGTATAAAGAGGCTGAAGTTATGAGCAGTACTTCCTGCGCATGCATTTGTAGCTGGTTTAGCCAGCAGCTTTTATGGCCTTTGTGCTCTAGGATTTGGGATAATTTATAACTCAAAAGGGAGGTTTTTCTGGGAGGTCCTTAAGGAAGATCTTCAAGGGAAGTTTCTATGGTTACAGAGCTGGGCCTTTGCTCCTGGTCATGCCTGACTAATTACCTAACACTAACATAAGTGTCTGGTGGACTCTAACACTAGTAGGGTCTTTACTTCCTGGAAATTCTTCTACATAACCTTGATCAGCTTTTTCTCTAGTCCTCAAACCTTCCTCCAGCTATTTTAAACTTAAACTTTCTTCATTTCCTTTAGCACATTGCTCTCACTTTCTGCAGCCAAAGTGTTTTGCTTCACAGAGGAATGGAGGCTACACAAGAAGGGGAAATCTTCTCTTCTTCAATTTCAACAAATTTATTTCCATCTTCACTCTTTTTAGGTCTTTTCTCCAACCTCAGAAGAAGAGATGTTAATCCTCCTGTTCACCACAAAATCTGCTTCCTGAGGTCTTAGTCCTATCCCCAAGTGGTCTCAAGCAATTTTCTCACTGTTTTTCATCAGTGTCATTACATAATGATTCTTTCTTTTTAGTATAGAAATATGCTTGTTTCCCTAGTCTTGAAAAGTAATCGAACCTTATCAATCCCTTATTCTTTATAGCCATATTCTAGAAAAATTTTATCTTCTAGAAAATATTCCTACCTTTTCACTTCTAACCAGTCATTCCCACTTTCTGTTGCAACCTGGTGTGTCTATCTATACACACTATGGATCCATTGTAACCTCCAAAATAGTCTATTTACACACTTCATGGACACTGCTCTCACCAAAGTTAGCTTCTGGTTGCAAAATCCAGAAGCTAATCAATCTTAGTTTCTTTTTATGGTTATTAACCCTGTTAAGAAGTCTTTTCTTGAGACTACTCTTTTATTAAAACCTTTGTTTTTTATGTTTACCGCTACATCTCTGTCTATTTTTTTACCTCATTATTCTTTGAATGTTTTTTTCTGTCTATCTCTATTGTTAGTTTTATTTTTTGAAACTTTACTGTAGAATATTCTCTTTTGTAATTTCAAATTACCAGCCTTTGCTGCCAATTACAAGTCCAAATCTTCAATATGATCCAACACCAGACCCATATAGTCAATTTCTTCTGCATAGCTCCACTTGCATATCTCACAGGCATCTAACAGAACAGATCTAAAACAAAATCCATTCTGTTTCCTACCACAAAGCTGTTTTATATTTTCTGTTTCAGTTATGGGCATTACCTATTTGCCAAAGTTTTTGTTGCCTCACTTGTTTACAACCCACATCCAATTGATCAGTGAGTTCTGAAGATTCATCTTCTTAATAGCTCTAGAATCTGTCTCCTTTTTTCCATCCTCTGTGGCATTTATTTATTTAACTAAATTCTCTATATTGAAGATTACATACTTATTTAAATGGATTTCTATGTCAGTGATTCTCAATCTTGGCTACACACTATAGTCAATTAGGGAGCTTTTAAAATCCCTTATGCCCTGACCACAACCCCAGACCATTACATTAGGATATATGAGGATGGAATTTAGGTGTTCCAATGTACAGTAAAGATGAACAATCACTGTTCTAAGTAGCCCCTGTGCACTGAATGCTAGTGATGTATGATTCACATGGTAGTGATATAGTCAGAGTGACATTGTCAGGTTCTGTAAACCCATAACCTTCAGCTAAAAACTGAATTTCTTAGCATACCATTAGTGCTTCTTATATCTCATTAAATCATTTATTAATTTAATAGATATTACTTGCTTATGACAAATAATTCAAGAAGTACAAAAAAATACACTTTGAAAAAAAAAAACTACTTCTATCCATTTCTCAACCCTCAAATTCTTGCTCCACCTCCACAGGCAACCAATGTTCCCAGTGTTCTTCAGGATATTTAATGTATATATGTTTTCCTTTTGTAAATGAGATTAATAGAACACTGTAACATTGTTTTGCTTCATGTTATCTTCACTTAACAATATTTCTGGGAAATACATTTATCTCAGTATATGTAAAAATGGATTATATTTTAAAATATAGGTGCTTTGTGTTCCATTATATGAATGTAAAATAATTCATTTAGTGAAAACCTGATTCAAGTTGTTTTCAATCTTGTGCTCTTACAAACAGCTGTAGCAGCCTTCTACGTGTCACTTTGTGCATGTGCCAAAAGGAGACATGCATTTTGTATTTTTATAAGAATCACCAAATTGTCTCCCACTGTCTGTGCCTATTTAGGTTCTACCAGTAATACCTGTTCCCCACACCCTCTCCAACATAGCATGTTAATCAACTTTTTTTTTAATATTTGCCATTGTGTGTTTATCTTAATATGAATGAGAATGAATGTCTTTTGAAATGTTGAAATGCCATATGCATTTCTTTCTCTGTGAATTGTGTATCCATTATTTTCACTAAGCTCTTTTCTATTTTACCATTTTCTAAAATATTAAACCCTAGTTAAAACGATTGTTAATTTGATCAGAAAGTGTGAGGTAAGCATGGGAGAGAAAATCTGAGTGTGTATTTACAAAGTTCACAAGGACAGATGGATACAAGAGGGTGAAAGGTCTAGCTGGCATCTGCTTACAAGTGGCTTTCTTCTGCTAATAGCCTTGAATGTCACGGGTGGCAGAGAGAGACGACATCAAGCAGATGCTTTCTTGCTTAAAGAGCTACTCTAACCTGTCAGTAGCCACTCTGGAATGAATACCTTCAGGAAGAATACAGTCAAACTTTTATTTCAATGCCAAGGAGACCATAGGTATTTTTTGAGCCAGGCTTTCTCTGATTGACTATATGGCAGCAGGAACCAAGTTGAATATTTTAAATAAGGGCGATTTCAGATAGAGAGTGCTATTGTTTCTATGTTTCCATATAGAGTCTAGTTTTTTGGAGGAATAATAGCTAAGTGGTTGAATTTCTTTTCCAATGAATCTATGATAAAATGTAATTCTGTGTGTTTCAAAGAAATAACAATATAAAAAGTTATGAAAATAAAGTACATGTATTTAAAGAAAATGATTTTTTAAGCTGTCAATAATGTTATATTCTCATATAAAGAAATGATTGCTTAGAGACTGTTTTAAAACAAAATTAGACCTAATTAATATATTATCAAATTTTATTTGTTGCCATGTGCCCTCTCTGTTCGTTAAACCTATATGAGTAAAAGAAGCTCCAAGGATGGAGTTCTCAAATTTGATCACCAAAGTGCCCAAAAATGAGAATGAAAGATTTTAGCAGTTAGGGTGAAATGGGGCCTAAGCAGTCAAATTTGATGCATAAGCCATCTCTAATGAGAGTGAAATTGTGGAATTATTTACTTAATTCTTAGTTGAGGCCATTACTTCTTTTCTCTTTAGGCTTAACTTGTTTTCCACGCAATTTAACACTCTTCCCTAAATGACCAGTTTAAATTTTTCATGGAAAGAAACAGACCAGTAAAGTCAGTCATTGCGCTATTGAACTGATCAGAAATTTTCCTCATGGTATTTTAGTCTCCATGTTATGTAGAGAATAATAGTTATTTTTTAATTTCCTTCTTAAGACAGTTTTAACTTTTTTTGAAGAGAAAAAAATGTATTCATTATTAGCTCTCTCTTTGTTATTTTATTATTTTTCCGCCTACTTCTTAAATGTAGCCTTTCTTGGTTTAGTTCACAGTTTTACTCTCACTCTATATACTTTATTTATGTTGCAGGGTTGTAAAATTCACTCATGCTACACCTCAAATGTGTAGAGAAATTGTAGTTCCCCAGACTCCCATCTGTTAGTTAGAGGGAAATTATATTTTACTTATATTTGCTTTAAAATTTGGTGTGAGTGAGAAGTGTTAATAGTCTCTGAAGTATCATGTATCCTGAGAATAAATAAATCTACTCAGACTTCTGAAATTCTGTGCCCTTTACAGCTTATTGTATAAGACAGGGAAAGAGATGTGCCCTGTGGACCCTTCTGGTAGAGGGTTTGGGTTATGGTCATGAGGCAGGCTGTGCTCTGGCCATTCTTGTTTCTCACCAATTCTGTTATCCTTGATACACTAAGGCTTCCTGATTTTCACTTCAGGACTCACTGGCTCTGCAGACTTCTCTAAGGGTTGTTTGTCATATTACCCCATTTGGCTCTGATTAAGTGATATATCCTTTTGCCCGAACTTTTTTTTTCCTCAGAACATTTGGGATGTACCTTGATTATTTCTTTGATCTACACAAAAGTTTCTTTGAGACATCCCTTTTTCAGGTCCATACAATTGCCTGAGGCCCAGAACCTCAGTTGCTATCATTCTGCTTAATGAGCAGAGAGACTCTGCGGGGAGCTGAGAGCCCTCAAAACTGGGATTCGGTCTTCCTAGATATAAAAAGTATCCATTACTCCACATTCCAAAACCTCACTGGTTGTGTTACAAAGAAGTAGGTCGGGGGTGTCAGATCCTCACTCTTCGCAGGTCTTGCAGAGTTATGTTCCCTCCCTAGTTTTGGGGTAATCTATCTACTCTTCTTTCTAAAGAATGCAACTTCTCTTTTCTCAAATACACCTCTTTTCTCTGCACTCATCATTCAGGGCATATGGCAAAATCTTATTAATGATTTCTATATGAAAACTGCTTCTTTAACATTTCTAAGTCTATTAGGTCTCTTAAATATAGTCTGGGCAAAATAAAACTTTTCACTAATTCTCTGTCATTCCCAACTTTTTCTCAGATGTCTTGGACATCTTCTCCACTCCTCTTCCAACACTGAGTCCTGAATTGCTCATACCAAACATCAGAATATTATTTTTTTCTTTTTGCATTCACTCTTCAATCCTGGACTGTATCCACTATATCAGCTGGTATTGTTAGCTTTACCTATACAACCTAAACCCAATCTACCTATTTCTCCCATTTTGTCCCAATTACTCTAGTCATCTCCTTTTTCCTAACTGGAATAAATCAGATCACATCTCTCCCTTGCCTAAAATCCTTCAGGCCTATTACATTTAGGAGAAAATCCTAAATTTCTTTATCTGGCCTACTTGATGCTCCGTGATCTTGTCCTTGCCTCCTTTTGTGTCTTCATCTTAGTTTACCCTATCTCTTGCTCATTATGCTTCAGGAAGAACTTCTTTCTGTTCCTTAAACACAGTAGTTTATTCCTAGCCCAGGACTTTTGTAGTGGGGATTCCCACCTCCAGGAAGCCTATTCTTCCCCACTCTTGGTATGGAAGAGTTGCCTCCATCCTGTTATTTAAATACCAGCTTGAATGTCTTCATTCTCCATTCACCTAAATTAACATAACCTCATGGTCCTTGGCTATGACTATATTTTATTCTCTGCATAATAGTCAGCATTATTTTATGTTTTTCTCAGTACTGATTTGGTTGGCTTTTTTCCCATCTCCCTCCATTTCATTTCAACATAGGCCTTGGTTGATACCAGGCACTAAAAAATTATTTGTGAAAGGAGTAAATCAATGAGTAGATGAATGTGAGTATTCATAGAAGAGGGTTTTATTCAAACAGTTTATGCTTTGGCATTTATATTGTCCTTGAGAGTAAAGCCTGCCTACCTTTTTTGGAATGAAAGGAAAGAAAATATGACATGAATTAATATATGAATATATCTTCTGCTCATGTGTCATAACCATATTTAAATATGTGAGGGAAGATAAAACTATGTGGCTTTCACATTCATAAAGACAAGTGAACATATGCAAATCCATAAACATATCCATTGTCATTTTTCTCATTTTTATCCCATTTTCCATTTAGGGAAAAAAAGTGCAGCTTGCACCAATGTCAATTTAATTTTACATAAACATGCTTTTTGAGGCTGAAGCATATCTGACTAATTTTCAATGTGAAAATAAAATATAAAAACTGTTCTTGGAGTTCTTTCTAAAAAGAACTTGTCTCTAATCCTAATGTAACAGAAATGTATACATAAATCAGAATTATCAAATGAATCTTTAGCTAACAACTGTTGTTCGAGAATAATGTTAACATCACACATAGGAAAGCTGCATTTTCTAGGATTTAACATTTTCAGCAATCAAGAATTATTATATTTTGTAAATGGAAATATCACTACTAAAACCAGAATGCTATAAATATATGATGTCATTTATTTCTAAAGACTATTGATGTATCAGAGTGATACAAAAATAATAATAAAAGTCATATATTTTGTGGCAAACTTTGGGAGTAAGTTTAGTACTATAACCCGTGATTTATCTTGGGGTAACTGCTACTGCTGCAGCTCCAAGTGCCGCTGGTGAGTAATCCCCAGGCAAATGGGAAAGGGGTTAAAATTTAAGTAAAAAAGCTTGCCTCAGAAAGGAATTTTAAGAAGCAAATGAAATTGTACATGTGAAAAGTTTTTATAAAGTGTTTAAATAAAGGCTAACCTTTGTAACACATTACATCATATCCCTGTAAGAGTGGATCACAACAGAGAAAGAATGTAGAGTCAGAGAACTTATTTTAAAGCATAGCCTCACATTAGGTTGACCAACCATCTAGGTTTGCTGGGACTGAGGAGTTTCCTGAGATGTGGGCCTTTCTGTGTGGACAAAGTGGAATGATGTGGTTAGATCTATCACTGGACTCTGCACCTGTTAAACCATTGTAAAGATCCATCATCAATTTCATGGTCCGTAAATACAAGGTATTATAGTAAAGTAATATGAACTCAGAGAGGGCTGAAATGTATGTGAAAACATGAGGAGTCCAGGAGCTTTGACAAGTAAAGAAGGATGGAGGTGAGTCACACAACAGTGTGTTTGTGGAGAAGGTTCAGGAAATAGGGCATCATAATTAGTTTTTAAAAATATTTCAGTTGTGTAGGATGAATAAGTTCTAAAGAGCTGTACTACATAGTCCCTATAGTTAGCAACTCTGTATTGTTACAAAATTTCTGAGGTTAGATCTCACATTGTTTTACCACTGAAAAACAAAATCAAAAATCGCCCCCCCCCCCAAAAAAAAAAAAAGAATTGAATGTTAGTGATGACTGAGTGCCAGGCACTCTACAAGGTTATGAAAACACAAAAGCAAGGAGAATGCAGTTCTTGCCTGACCATATTTCATATCTCTAAATCTACCAGTTTCCTCAATTCTATTCTATCTCAGCATAACGTACAATTCTCTCCAATCTCCCCCGCCCTCTTCCTAGTTTCCAGCTATCCAGTACTCTGAAACATGATTCATTCAACTGGAGTGATGTAGTTAAAGTGCTATTCTAATCCTTTCACTCCTCAGTTTAATCCTTTTAATTGAAGTATCCATTGCTATTAAAGATTAACAAAATAGAGAATCTAGACATGACTTAAATATCTGTAGTGCTTTGGTGCCTCATAGCTTCATCTTCATTGCTGCCATACCGTCTGCTCATTGCAGTTTTTAATCACTCAGGCCCTTTTGCCTGACCTACTCACAATATAACTAAATGTCGACTTAAATGTCACTGCCCATAGGCAATGGGGAGACGCTGGGGGAACTTCCTCTTTATACACTTTCATATTAGTTTAAGCTTCTATATGGTGCTTATTTTGACTGTAATTTAATAATTATTTGTATAATTATTTATTTAAAGCCCAAAGCACGACTCTAAGCATCATAAGAGCACCAATCATACATGTCTTTTTTATCTATTGCTATTGTTTCCATCTCCCTATCTTCTAGTATAATTATTGGCACATATTAGATACTCAATAAATATTTGTTGAATTAACAAATGGGCAAATGAATAAATGAATATATGAATGAATGAGAGTCAAAGAATAACTTCTAGAAGCTCACACTCCATTAGAGAAATCTCATTTAAATATTTATTTACAAAATTGAGAATATGTTTTATGTTATTTTAATTATCTCCTACTAAGTCCCAGTGAGGCAGATAAAGCAGGAATTATTATCTGTATTTGACGGAGAAGGAAACTGAGACTCTGTGATTATTTGTCTCTAGAGTGGTGATTCTCATCCATGCTCATTATAACCATTTGGGGAATAAAATAAAATACTAATATTGAAGCCACATGCTAAGAAACTCTGATTTAATCTGTCTGGGATGAGACCTACTTAACAGTATTTTGGTAAAGCTTTTTAGTTGATTCAAATGTGAAGCAAGCTTTAGAAGATTGATTGTTGGAACCACATGTATTAGCTTTGCCTTCATATTAAGGCTGGAGATAAATTGAAGAAATTCTGATTACCTTTCTGCTCCTTATGCATAAATAAAATTATAAAATATTTTACAAAGATAATATAGCACTTTGTGGCAACAATATGCTAACAGTTATGTGCTTGAATATTAACATATAATCACTACTTGAGATACTTTTTTTAATGAAGCATAATTATGGAGACAATTTCAAGAGATGTAAAGACACAAGCCAGCACATGGGATTAAACAACTAAGACTAAAGGAAAATAAATAATTTCTAAATCAACAACAATTATATCTATGTAATTACTTTCATGAGAGTTATTAATTAGGCTGTTTATATTTTAATAAAAAAGGAGAGAGGTGTAGTTGTGTAACTTCTGGGAGGTAAGATTATTTTTTCCAACAACTGCAATGGCAATAACAACCACAAAAAAACTGTAATTTCAGATCAAGTCTATCCTATCAGTTCAATTCCAATTATTAGAACAGATGGCTAAGACTCAGGTCTTGTTGCTTATTTAGTTTGAGTTTGAAAGAAGTATATCTTTCTCAGAATCATAAAGTGATTTCTTCAAATACAGTAATTCCTCCTAATTCCTTACACATTTAATAACTAAAATTATAAGCATTTCTGAATGTCAACTATAGAATATGAACTATGCAAAATGTAAAACAGAGTAAGGTATGATTATTATTTTAAAAAATTTACAGAAGGTTTTGAATGACATACTTCATAAATGGAAAAATTATCAACAGTACAGAATCCTAGAAATCAAAAGCACTGATTTTTAATTTTGAAATT
Source organism: Macroglossus sobrinus (assembly GCA_004027375.1). Lineage (NCBI taxonomy): Eukaryota > Metazoa > Chordata > Mammalia > Chiroptera > Pteropodidae > Macroglossus > Macroglossus sobrinus. The sequence continues at coordinate 16,691 of PVKZ01002641.1, read as the reverse complement.
ATTATTTATTAGCCTCATGATCTCGGCCAAGATTTCTTACAAAATATAGAGAACACAGCAATATTTCTCTCGTTACACACACACACACACACACACACACGCACACACACACACATATATATACATATATATATATAAATTTATATATGTATTTAATGAACAGACATATATATCTATGGATATCTTATAATCTGTAATATATTTGATCTAAATGTGTTTATGAAATACTAGTTAAAGGCCAAATAGGTTGAGAAAACAATACATCCATTAGTCCTTAGAGATTTACAGTTTATATTAGTATATTCAAATACATAAGTGTGGCAGTTGAAAAACTTGTTCAATTTTGTTTAACCTGTTTCCCAAATCACTTCATTCTGTCTGTCAATATAGGAATATACATGTCTTCAGAACAAATTTTATTAGTTTACACTTAAAAATCTATAGGACCATGGTGATCACATAAGGAAATATAAAAATGTCAGTAGAAAATGAGGGAGAGTCTTGTAGTTAGATTGACTAGGGGAAGCTTACAGAGGATTTAGGTCTTAAAAAATATGACCTAATTATTTAATAGTAAAATATTTATTGAGTAGCTACATATATTTACTGAGTATATATAAGATGGAAGAAGGTAGTAGGCATTGTAGGATTATAGTATTAATCTTAAGTTAGAAACTAAAAGGTGAAATAAGACATAACCATAATACAAAGTGGCATTTAAAAAAATAAAATACAATGGGAAATATCTTTGATAGAATTTCAGGATCAAAGTTACATATATAAACAGGAAGTATCTATTTAATTATTAAATTGTTCTGATCATACTTTACATCAAGCTTACTACTTATTTCTTTAAACTAGGGTCATTAGTTAATTAAACTACCTTTTAGGACCAAAACATCCAAAACATCCATGCAGACATTGGGTCCATGGTTAGTATAAATCACTTTCTTTTGAAAGATTAGAATTCAAATCCATGTGTACCTATCCCCATGTTCCATTACCAGCTAGACTATTGAGGCAAGAAGGGTTATTATTGCCAGTACAGCCATGACACAATTATTGGACCAATAAAGCATTATAGTATTAATTCTGTAAATTAAAAGTGGAAATAAATGTTATGGGCTATTTGAACCTAGGAACTTTTTTAAAGTGTGGATTGTTTTTGACAGGACCAAGTATCAAAAACCATTCGGTGTGAACCAAATATGCTCATGGATATTTTGGACAAGACCAAATGTCTCCATGGATATTTTGGACAGGACTAAATGTCCTCTAATCTTAAACCATGTCCAAGACAGTACAGTTTGATAATTGACTATACTGCACAAGCATGCTTTGTATTTGAAGCACATCATTTTCCTCAGTCAGTATTGGGTTTTAGAAAGGCCATATGAAATATCCATAGAAGATCTACTTTATACATTTCCTATTAGTTATTATTTAGAGAATAGAATATTAAACCATCATTCTATATTTGCTTAGAGGATTCTACTCTCTTCAGATATGAATATGACCTTTAATCAATTAAGGATATATAATACAAAATGTGGTATAATCTATTGTGTACCTAGAAAATTAGTTTAAAGCAACTCCTTTGAAACATGTTACTTAGTCATTTAGGTCTACATTTCATGTTCAATTCACTGCTGTAAACTCTATATACTTTTATTCTTAGTATCTAAGTTTAGGTCTACTTCACAGTAGACTATATGGAAGGAAGCATTTGTGAAATTTTTAAACATGTTATGAATTTATCATCATCAAAAAATCTTATGCTACTCTTTGACAGAATGCTTTAAGTGGGAAATAGTATGAATTTCCTTATCCTTAACCCAACAAATCTCTTCTCTCTCTTTGAAAATTTAGTCAATGAGGAAGACAATCTTTATATATAAATTGTTAATCAGTATGGTGTTTACAGTTCTGATTCTGTTCTTCTGACTTAATGATCTTATTGTGAAGGTGTCTTAACATTGGCTGCTATTATGGAGTATCATAGGCTGGGTGGCTTATACAATACAGAAATTTATTGCTCACAGTTCTGAAGGCTGAAAGTCTGAGATCAGAGTGCTAGCATAAAGTGAGTGAGCAGTGGATCTATGGAATCCAATCATAGCTGATACTTGTATCTAATATAACAATTGAACCTTATTAAATTTCTGATCATCCACCCTCAATCTCCAAAATATATCCTCTTTATGAACTGGTGAAAGATAAAAGTTAAAAAAGAATATAATAGTATAATCAATGAATTTAAAAAGCAAAACAATGACACTAATCTGTTTTCTATATTATCGTTGTATTGCTATTGAATTATTTTTTATAGGGAAAAATAAAGATCCAAGGACTTTCACTTGGATAATTGCATTGCAATAAAATAGCCCAATGAGGTAATGCTAGCTGTTATAATAGATAAGTACCAAATCATACAGCTTTACACACAGTAAATATTTATTCTCACTCATGTCACAGTCCAGGGTGGGTGTTAGTAATCAGATGGCTTCCTGATGAGAAACTCTGAGACCTGGACTTTTTCTTCCTTGTGGCTCTTCTTTGGAACCTCTTTTGATTTGACTAGCATTTGGGGAAAGACAAAAGAAAAGAAGAAAGAAAGAAAGAAAGAAAGAAAGAAAGAAAGAAAGAAAGAAAGAAAGAAAGAAAGAAAGAAAGAGAGAGAGAGAGAAAGAAAAAAGAGAGAGAGAGAGGAGAGAGAGAGAGAGAGAGAGAGAGAGAGAGAGAGAGAGAGAGAGAGAGAGAGGAAGAGGGAGAGGAAAAGAAGGAGAGGGAGAGGGTGAGGAAGAGGGAGAAGGAGAGGGAAAGGAGGAAAGAGAGGAAGAGGTAGAGAGAAAGGGAGAAAGGAAAAAAGAAGTTGTGCCAGGGGTTTTTATGTCTTAAGACATGAAATAGAATATTTATATTTTCTTGGTCAGAACTCAGTCACATAGCCAAAATTACCTGCAAGAGAAACATAATCCAACTATGTACTCAGGAATTAAAAGGAAACTCAAACTAGAAATGTTACCTAGAAAAAGATTGGGGTTCCATCATGGCTATTGGAGACATTAACAAAACAATTTCCATTTTCAGCTGGTGTTGGTGTATTAGCATTGAGCCAAGCCTTATTGTGCAATATCTGAAATATCTGGGTCTGGGTCTTTATTTTTTTTGAGTACAGAGGAATCTTGTTAAATTGTTGCAGATCCCTTTGAGAAATATAGAACAAAGATTCAGCATGTATCCACATTTTGAGCATGTCACTGATATCCTAGATTTTTCCTCAACCTGTCATTTAAGGAGCCCTCAGTCTATTAATGGACTCAGATCAGACCTTGATGGAAGTCTATTGTGATGGCTCCTATTGCCCAGATCTGAGTATATGAAAATTTCACCATCTCTTTCCATCCTAGAGACCTCATGGTTGGTTCACCATAGCTAAAGGTCCCTGTGGGTCAGGCCATTCTGTTTTCTATGCTGGTTTTGCTGCTTGTTATGTTAATCATGCCTTTTTTATTTTTGACTATTATGTTCATCTTTTTGATCTTTGACAACTTTGGATCTTCTCATTTCTAATGAAGTCAAAAGCTATTTCAAAATCAGCATTTCCCTTTAATATTCCTGGCCCACTTAAGTGCTTTAAAAGATACTGAAAGTGGTCAGGTTTTTCTTTTCTTTCTTTCTTTCTTTTTTTTTCAGCAGAGAGTAGGTGACTGGAAGGATACACAATGGGGATTTCTGAAGTGCTGGAATGTTCTGTTTCTTGTCCTGAGTGGTGATTACATAGATATGGTCCATTGTGTTCGCCTAGAACCCATTTCTTTCACAGATTTCTGATGCCTCTAAAAGTATGCATTTTGAAATCTGTTCAACTTTTTTTTTAGCTGTTTGTTGGAGTATATTTTGGTACAAGACAACTATACAATTGTCCACTAAAAATGTACATTTTACTCTTAGGTCTGTAGAAATTGATTACCAAAATAATTTATCTTTGTAACCAAAAATGAATTTTTTTTCTTTTACTGAATAGGCTTGGTTTAAATTCATGATAACTTTCAGTGAACTTTTCATTATTTTCATTACTCTATGTCTTTAGTATTTTTAATAGCACTTTTACTATCTTATAAAATATTTGTTTCTTTTTTCTCTATTTCTTTTCTCTAGATTATAAACTGCGAATAGACATATATTTTATTTTGTTTTGTGCTTCATTTTTAGCACCTAGACTAGTCTCTGGCTCATAGTACATACTCAGTAAATATTGAATAAATAAAGCAATGTTGTTATTGTGTATGCATTAACTAATATTTCCTGTCTACATCAGGAAAGAATAAATCTACTTACTAGATTTATATATTTTATTTTTTAAAAAAAGATAATTATATATTGAAATGATTTTACTTTTTAATTCATTATTAGTAAATAAAATTTTGATGTATGCTGATTTTCACATATCATGTATTCCCTGTACTGACATTTGTTAACATGTAATACTTAAAACTAATATTATCTATGTCTTAGTTATGAATTATTAGCCAACATGTTGCCACAAATCGTATGATTTTGGCCTCTTGACATGTAATGCAGTATAGCTTTTCCCTCTTCAGAAAAGATATGTTATTTGCCTGCTATGGTAATTTGCTATATATCACATACTTTATTGTCTTATACAAGTAGTTCTCCTGAAACACTTGTTTTGAAAACACAGATTTGTTCCAAGGTTAGTGATGTATTGGGGAACAATTTGAGCATAACCCAAACTTGTTTCCTTTCAATGATTTCATTGATAAATGCAAGACTTCATGCAGTTGAACCAAGCTATGTAGGAATATACAACACACACATGCGCATAACACACACACACATACGAATAACACACACACCCTGAAAATATTTACCAGCATTTCATTTCACTGTGCATGTTATCTGATGTCACAGCTTTCCATGGGATTGTTAATAACCTTTTGCCCACAATTTCACAATAACTCACAAGCTACTATCCATTTGAAGGCCACTTCTATAATCAAAATTCAGATTTTTTTTCAGGTCAAGTGCCATATTTAATGTAGTTTTGTATGTTTTTAAAGTATTGACATGTATAGAAGTGGTGATACCATTTGTATTAGGTTTCTGTACTTTTTTCATACATCAATGATGCATTAAATTTTTGAGTATTATGCCCTGATCCCCTTTTCTCTATTCGCCCTGTAGATTTTATTGTGCAAATTTTGCATAGCATGCTTTTTAGGCATGTATGTGTTTCATTATAGCACAACTGGCTGTGTTATAGTTGCTCTGTCTTTTATGTTCTCAGAGTTTCCTAACAACATCACAGATTAGGTTCTCTACAAGCAGACACTGAGATGTAGTTGGGCTGCAACATGTTTTAGGAATGAATATCTGCAAAAAGGAAAGAAAGATAAAGAAAGTAGGAATGATCAAAGAGGAAGACAAGCTATGGTGTCAGTTTAACGAAGCTTTGAAAGGGAATTCTGGAAGGAGAATTCCTTGACAGAGTGTCCCTATTAAACCAAAATGGTCAGGCCTTTATACCCCTGCTTTACTCAGTCACCAGATAACGTTATGGTCAGAAGGGTGAGGCTCAAGTGAGGTGGCTCTCTGTAGCATGTTCTGAAGAAGCTAATATCTAGAAATTGTCCACTAACCATGGCCCTGCAGTTGAGCAGTAAGGTCTTTTTTGAAGAGAAATATTTCTTGAATGTATCGTGATTTGGACATTTTTGTATCCATCTCACAGTATATTTTATATTATTCCAAAAAAAGTTTTAATTTTGAAATAATATTAGACTTATAGAAGGTTACAAAAATAATACAATCAAGTCCTAGATACCTTCGCTCACCTTCAGTAGTGTTAATCTTAGATAACTCCAGCATAATGATCTCAATCAGGAAATTAACACAGAAACAATACTATTAACTAATCTATGGGCCCTTTTCAAATTTAACCAATTGTCCCACCAATTTCTTTTTTTTTTCTTTGCAGAATCCAATTCAGGATCTCACATTGCATTTATCTATCATGAATTGTACTTTTTTTTTTTTACATATATGTCCATCTATGTGAGATTCTAAAAAGCAGATAACCCATACATAGGTATTGTACATAGATATTATAATCTAGATATGTAGCAAAGTGTTTGGTAATATAGTTATTAGATTAATAATTGTGAAATAAATAAATCCCTGCAAGCTTTTCAAGGGTAGATTTTTATTTAATCCTAATTCCTAGTATTATACCCTTAATTGGCATTCACTTTGTTTAGTAATTTGTTTTACAAGAATGAAATTTAAATAATAAATTGGGTACCTCTCACACATAAATGTTACAAATTTAGCAGAAAAGAAAGCCAGTTCCTTTTTATCACTTAAAAAAATATGTTACTTTTGAAATGGAGAATACCTTAGAGAGATGGTTTTGAATCTCATTTTGAAATGTGTGCTTGGCATAAGTTAATAGAGAAGAGAAGGAAGTGACTTTTTAGAGGATGGTGTTATACAAAGTCACAGAAGCAAAAGACTGGCACATGGAAACAAAAAACAGTAGGAAAGAAAGGATATTTCTTTTTAAAAATGAATAGGCAAATAAAATTTATTAAAGACTCTTACTGATTTTCTGAGTACTAACTAAATAAAATTTTTGAGTGATAAATTTCTTTCTGATCTTGTGATATAGCCTGCTGTACTCATTCATTCATTCATTCATTCATTCATATATACTTTGAATGGATAAAAAGTCCATAATATAAAATAATTGTTTACTGGGGTAGAGGAAAGTAAATTTAAAAATAATAATTCAGAATGAAATATGGATTTTCTTCTTAATTATGTGGCTATTATAGGAAAATATGCAATTAATATTAAAATCTACAGACAAAAGCACTGTTTGCTTGTTAATTAGTTTAAGAGAAAGTTGTAACAATTGCATTCTTTATTTGTTGAATTATAGTATTTTTTAATTATTGATTTATAGGATATATTCATAATGCCAGTTATTTTTTTTGAATGGGCCTAATTTTTAATTACTCTTCTTTTATTTTACCAAATACATAGTAGCATTTTTTTATATTTACATTGGTATGCACAATTTTTTACTTGGATAAGTACATACATTTCTGATAATTCAAATTTTTAGATTTTGTTTCTGAGCATCTGGAAAGCTCTGTGTTTTTTTTTTTCCTTCTGGAGTGAGATGGCTCTAAATGGAGTGAGATTTTAACTTGATGTTTTCTTGACAAAAGAAATTAGTGCACCATGCAGAAAGAAGCTGAATATTTAATGTAGCTATTTTTCTTCTCTAATGATTGGTTGAGAAGGCAGTAGCTAAAGACTAACTGGCATAATGTTTAGTGTTTTTTTCTTCTTATTTTGAAAGCCAAAAGCACAGTTAGTAAGAATAGTCAGATAACAGGTTAGGATGTTGTTTGCGTTTAAAATATTAGATCAACATTTCTTTATCTTTTAATAATGAAAACATTTTTGGTACTGCAAGACCCTTTGAAAACATGTTTTTTGAAATGGTGATATTTATGAAGAGAATGTGTATGAAGTTGTGTTACAGTGTCATTGTTTACATTAAAATATTTTCAAATGTGTTTGAGAAAATATTTAGTCACAAGTATCAGTTGTGTGACATTTTAATTTAACTTTTCACATTTGGTCTGCTGACACCTTAAAGCATATATACAAAACTTTTCATTATCTCTTCCACTACTAGTTCCCCCCATTCTGCATTCTTTGTCTCTTTTAATGGCATCATCATCTGTGAAGTTGCTCAGATTAAACCCATGATGTTGAACACACTAGACAGCTTGCATGTTGCACTTGTATCTAATATAGTTAGTTCTGTGGTTCACAGTAATGTTTCGGTCAATGATGGACGAAGTATTTAAGTGTGGTCCCATAAGATTATAAGGGAGCTGAAAAATTCCTATCACTTAGTGATGTTGTAGTATAATGCATTACTCATGTGTTTGTGGTGATGCTGGTATAAACAAACCTATTGTGTTGCCAATTGTATTAAAATACAACTCATACAATTATGTAAATTGTACAATACAACTCATACTGTACATAATAATTGATAATGATAACAAGCTACTATGCTACTGGCTTAGATATTTACCATACTATACTTTATATAGTTATTTTAGAGTGTACTCTACTTACAAAAATTTTGCTATAAAAACAGTATGCCATGTTATGCCAGCAGCAGCCTTATGAATCTTATGTTTACCATGTCTCTTCATTGCATTATTTTCTTTTGTGCTTAATTAATCTTATGTTTTGTTCATCATGGCCTGTGAGCATAAAAAGTCCACAGCTAATTTTGCCAGTAAGAGGCCATGTTGAGTGATGGACCTGGAAATGAAGTTATAAGTGATTAAGGATTATGAAGGTGAAAAATCAGTGATGGTTATTGCTTGCCATTCAGACATGTCCCATTTCATCACAGCTATAATCTTGAAGAACAAGAATAAAGTGATGGCATTTGTTAAACAATCTGCTTCATGGCAGGCAACTAGACTAAAAAAAAATTTTGAGAATGGCCCATATCAGACATAAAGAAACTTCTAATTGCCTGGATTGAAGGCCGGACACAGAAGTATATCTATCTGAGCAACGTGACAATAATGAACAAAGCATAAAGTTTTTTTGCCATGTTAAAGGAAAGTCTGGATTCAACTGCAATGTTAAATTTACTGCTAGCTCTGCCTAGTTTAAACAATTCAAGAATTATTCATTACTTAAGTTGAAAGTGAGTGGTGAATCTTTAAGTTCTGATGGGAAGGCAGCTAAATAATTTTTAGAAACTAGATCAATTGAGGAGAAAAGTCACTTGCCAGAACAAATATTTAATATGGATTAAAACTTCCTAGTCTAAAAATAGATGCCTGAAAGGACTGATTTATAAGGAGGCCAAGTCAATGCCAGGTTTCAAGGCTTTTAAAGACAGGGTAACAGTTTTACTTGGGTGCAATATGGTAAGCTACGAATTGAAACTTTTGTGATCTGGCACAGTGAGAACCTGAGGGCCTTCAGATATATCAACAGATACACGCTGACAGTGTATAAGAGTAATGTCTCGGATGACCCAGCTCCTCTTCCAAGATGCTCCCTGAATTGCTTGCTATGTGAGTGAAATGGAGAAGTACCATTTGGAGAACATAACTTTCAGATTTTTGCTCATTGTTGACAATGCAGGACATCCTTTTTTTATTGACAATCTTAATTCCAATATCAAACTTATCCAAACCCAAACACCATCTCTTTGATCAAACCAATGGATTAAGGAGTTACAGCAGCTTTTGAGGTCTACTGTCTGAGGAGGACCTTTGTATAGGCTATTGCTGCAACAGAGAAAGACACTGGGAAGACATTAATGCAATTAAAACACCTATGACTGCATCGAGAACCTTGCTTGGGCTTGTGGGGATGTCACCAAAGAGTATATGAATGGCATCTGAAAGAAGATACTCAGAGGACTGTTGAAGTCCATAACTTCAAAAGATTTACCCAGGATGAAGAGGATGTAAAACCCAACAAAGCCATGGTTAAGATGGCAAACCATTTTAACATTGATGTGGATGTGGATAACATTGAGGTTATCCTAGAGATGATGGTTCCTGAAGATTGACTAATGAGAAGTTTTGAGAACTGGAACTGGAACACATAGCCAAAGAAGAGGTAAAAGAAAAGGAAACTGGAGGAAAATAAAAAGAACTCCCAAGAAAATTTACAGCGAAGGGGTTAGCAGAGGCTTTTGCAGACCTCAGCAAGCTCCTTAAAAGTTTGAAAACATGCACCCCCAACAGCAAAAGATTTCATTAATAAAGAGGAAAGCTCATGGTGCATTATCTGCTTACAAGCAAATCTACAATGAATAAAAATAACAAACCAAGCAAACCACCATGGACATATTTTTGTTGAGTGACCCCTTCTCAAGAGCCTCAGGTAGGTCCCTTAGGAGCTACTCCAGAGGAAGACATTGTTATCATAGGACAACCTTAAGGTCTGCCAATGAGACAAAATTGGAGGTGGAAGTGGAAGACAGTGGTATTGATGATCCAGACCCTGTGTAGGCATAGGTTAATATGTGTGTTTAGGTCTTCATTTTGAATAAAAAGTGTTCAAAAATTTAAAAAAGTAAAAAATTAAGTAAAAATAGAAAAGCTTTTAATATAAGAATATAAAGAAGTATTTTGTACAGCTGTGCAATGTTTGTGTTTTAAGCTGTGTTATTACAAAATAATCAGAATTAAAAAAATAAAATTTATAAAGTAAAAAAGATTTAGTAAGCTGATTAATTTATTATTAAAAATATTTAGAAATAAGTTTGGTGTAGACTTAATATATAATATTTATGAAGTCCACAATAGTGTAAGGAATGCTCTAAGACTTCACATTAACTCATCACTCGCTCACTGACTCACCCAGAGCACCTTCCAGTCCTGCAAGCTCTAGTCATAATAAGTGCCCTATACAAACAGGTACAGTATTTTTTAAATCTTTAATGCCATATTTTTACCATACTTTTTCTGTGTTTAAATACACAAATACTTACCATTGTGTTATAAATGCCTACAGTATTTAGTACAGTGACATGTACAGGTTCGTAGCATAAGAGCAATAAGCTATACCGTATACCTAGATATACAGTAGGCTATACAATCTAGGTTTGTGAAATTGCCTAATTACACATCTCTCACGTTGTTTCCTTATTGTTAAGTGACACATGACTATATAGCAATGATCACTCTGCATTTTAATGTTTTAAGGGTGTTTTCTGCAGAAGACTGCGTGTCTGTCTCTTAATGCCAGAACTTAGATAGTTGTCAGGCACCAAATGGACAATAAATGTCTGAGGAATAAATACAGGTTAAATTAAGAAATGATTCCTGTCTCTCATATCTAATTATTCTCCAAGGTCTATTGATTTTATTTTTAAAATTTAGGCATACCTTGGAAATATTGCAGATTTGGTTCTAGACCACCACAATAAAACAAATATCTCAATAGAGCAAGTTGCACAATTTCATTTGTTTTTCCAGAGCATACAAAAGTTATGTTTACACTGTACTGTAGTCTATTAAGTATGCAATTTATTTAAAAAAAACAATGTATATACCTTAATTAAAAATACTTTATTGCTAAAAAAGACATCATCTGAGCCTTCAGTGAATTGTAACCTTTTTGTTGATGAAAGATCTTGCCTCAGTGTTAATGGCTGATGACTGATCAAGCTAGTGGTTGCTGAAGGTTGGAGTAGCTGTGGTAATTTCTTAAGATAACACAATGAAGTTTGCCACATCTACTGACTCTTCCATTCACAAACAATTCTTCTCTATCATGCAATGGTGTTTGATTGCATTTTACTCACAGAACGTTTTTCAAAATTGGAGTTGAACCTCTCAAACACTGTCACTGCTCTGTCAACTCAGTTTATATAACATTCTAAATCCTTTGCTGCTTCACCTTGCACTTTCATGTTACGTAAATGGCTTCTTTCCTTAAACCTCAAGAACCAACCTTTGCTAGCTTCAAACTTTTCTTCTGCAGCTCCTTCACCTTTCCTAGCCTTCAGAGTTGAAGAGAGTTAGGGCCTTGCTTTGGATTAGGCTTTGGTTTAAAGGAATGTTTGGCTGGTCTAATCTATCCAGACCATTAAAAATTTCTCTATATCAGCAATAAGGCCGTTTCACTTTTTTTTATCATTCGTGTATTCACTGGAGTAGCACTTTTAATATTCTTCAAGGACTTTTCCTTTGCATTCACAACTTGGCTAATTGTTTGGCATGAGAGGCATAGCTTTTAGCCTATCTTGATTTTCTACTTGTCTCCTCACTAAGCTTAATCACTTCTAGTTTTTTATTTAAATTAAGAGATGTGCACCTCTTCCTTTCATGAACACTTAGAGGTCATTGTAGGGTTATTAATTGGCCTAATTTTAATACTTTTGTATTTCTGGCAATAGAGAGGTCAAAGGACAGGAAAAGAGATGAGAAATGGGAGAACAGCTGGTTGACAGAGCAGTCAGAATGTATAAAACATTGATTAAGTTTATCATCTTACATGAGCATGGTTCATGGTGCCCCAAAACAATTACAATAGTAATATCAAAGGTGAAGGACCATAGATCACCATGACAAATATAATAATAATAAGAAAGTTTGAAATATTGCAGGAATTACTAAAATGGGACACAGAGACACAAAGTGAGGAAAAACTTTTGGAAAAAATGGTGCCAAAAGACTTGCTCAACTCAGATGGCCACATATCTTTAATTTATATAAAAATCAATATCTGTGAGGTATAAAAATGCAGAGTACAGTAAAATGAGGTATGCCTGAACTTCTCTTATCTATGAGAAGCCCTTCTTTTCTAGGCCACAAAGCTAGCTTATGTCTTCATAAGCAATTATTTGGACACTTGCATGAGACTTCTTACCCTGTTTTCATCTTTCTCACTCATCCCCTCTTTATTACATCTTTCATAATACTATCAAAGCACTCTTCATGAGAGATATTTCTGAATTTTTCATTCCCTTGCCCAAATGCCCTCCCTGGTCCTAATCTATGCAGGACAAGCAAGGTACATGCCTTTCTGATATATTTTTAGCATCTTATCTGTCTCAGAAAAGTTAGCTTTTTAAAATATTTTTTAGTATTTCCACTCATGCACAAGATATTCTGCCTAAATCAGAAATCTTTATTAATTTCTTTCTTTCTTAGTATGTTTTAGTTCTTTCCTTTATGTAAAATATCTTCTTCACTTTCATTTCTACCTGTTATCAGACAATATAGGCCAGTTTATGTGTCACTTCTTGTATGATTAAGCATTTTTAAACAAACTATCTCCGAGAAAATTAAATTCTTCCCACTCTGTTATCACATAAGACCCTGACCGTAATTCTTGGTCAAGGTCCATAGTTCTTTTATTTTAGTTTGTCTTGTAGTATTGGTTTTTATATTAAGAATTGTCTCAGTATTAGAACATACACAATTAGGGCAGAGACCACAGTCTGCTATTCTGTGAAACTCTTAGAGCTCTAAACATGGTTTCTCAGAGACAGTAGATACTTAGTGGATGTTTGCTGACTGGATCTGGAATATATGCAAGGATCTAGTAAGCTTAATCAATGAACTACACAAAAATGACAATATGTGTAAGATATGTTATTACTTAAAATGCCCTATTTTCAATTGTTTGCATTGTAAAATGACTTATAGATTTTCAAATTAGATTAAATAAATGAAAATTAATTATATAGAATAGTCAGAAACAGGATCACTTCTCAGGGGGTAAAATTTTGATTCTGCTTTAAAGAATATATTAAATAAATTTTGAAAGCAAGGATATATAGAAAAAACATAGACTCTAAAGAAATTTGGTTTTAAAGAAAATCTTTTTAATTTTTAGTCATGCACACTTAAGCCCTTTAACCTTAGATTTCATTTCTTAATCTTTAAAATGAAGATAATAGCAGTCATCCTACTTAATTTACTATTTTGATGTTTAAATAAAATTATAAATTTGATAGTATTTTACAAACTCTAAATTTGAGTAGACATGGAAGTTGTTATTTTAAAAATTGTCATTAGTTTCTTGGGCTATCAGAGAATCAGTAATCTAACCTTAAAGAACAGGTATGTTCTTTTTTATAAGTAAGAAATACAATATCTTCCATATCTTTTTTGATTTTATCATATTTCAAGTTGTTAACATATAATTTTCTATTTTACTTTGGAGTATAGCAGACAAACTTCAGATAATTGGTGTGACTGTTCTGTCAGCCTAAGTTTTGATATTTATTACCATTCAATCTAGTTATTGCAATACCTACAAGATCCATTTCTACTTCCCCATCAGTCAAACAGAGGATTTAAGGACTTAAGGACTCACTAAAGAATAATAATTTTGGTAGAAAAAAAATTCATCTGAAAGAGTTTTAATTCCCCCCTAGAAGAGGGTAAAATTCATGAAAAGATGAACTTAATATACTTTTCCACACCTATTTTTTCCCATCATTATTTGTTGTACTATATTGTGTGGCATGTAGAAATTACTTAAATATTTGTTGCATGCATCCATAAATGTATGAATGCAATAACCGATTGACTTGAATAGTAATGTTAAGCTAGAAATGCCAGCATAACTCTCAAACTTAGCTGAATGTTTCCAAAACATTTAAGAGATAGGAATAGATATCATTTTCACAAATAGTCCTGTAAGGCTATGATATAAGGGCCAGTAAAAATCCTCTTGGAAAATATCAATCACAAAACTTAGAAGGCTGTCTTATCTGAGTTGCCAATTCAGAGTAGAGTTATAGAAAAGTTAAGTAGATTGTTATTGACCAGGGAAGACCTAATTACAGAGGCATATTATTATCAGGTTTGTGTCCATGAATGGTAGGTAGCTTCATCAACTTCTTCTCTGGGCTTGCTTTTGAAGATATTAATATGACTGCAGCCTTTAGAACATGGCTTTATGTAAGATATTGTGTTCAATTCTTTATTTATATATATTTTTTTCTATAGCCTTCATTTCTACCTCAGGCTCCTCTCAGTTTTTAACATTTTCCACTAATTATCATTTGATGCGATAAATTTGCTCAGTTGCTGAGACAGTTATAAAACCTTCACTGGGTCTTTTTTTTTTTTTTTTTTTTTTTTTTTTTTTTTTTTTTTTTTTTTTTTTTTTTTTTTTTTTTTTTTTTTTTTTTTTTTTTTTTTTTTTTTTTTTTTTTTTTTTTTTTTTTTTTTTTTTTTTTTTTTTTTTTTTTTTTTACTCCAGTGGAGATATTTCTAATGCTCTTTTGATCGTATGGTAGAGATTTTGATTTATATTGATAATAATTACATGAATAATATTTACTTTTCTGAGCATTTACTAACTACCAGACACTGCTATAAATATTTGGATTTACTACTTTTAATCTTCATAACTACTTTATGATTAGTTACGATTTCAATTTCAGTTTTATAGACAAGGAAACTAAGGCAGAGAGAGATTAATAAGATTTCCAGAGTTCTCACAGCTAGAAAGCATTGAAGCTGAGCATTAGTCCTAGGTAGTCTGGTTTAGGAACAATGAGCTTAATCACTGTTATAACTGTGTGTTTGTTATAACACACACTTCATGGAATTTAAAGAATTTAAAGATCATATACACATAAGACTTGAGCTTAAGATGAAAATTATAACTATATCAACAAATAAAAGTTTATTAAGGCAATTGGAGTGAACTATAAAAGAGAACAAAATTGGTAAGTTGAAGAGTTTTCTAAAATAAGAAATGTGAGAAACTACATGCATTTATTCTCAAGCTTATATTAAACATCTACCATATATCAAACACTGTCCTGGGTACTAGGATCATATTCAGTGATCATATCAGTGAATGATTTGTGTAAATGTAATTACTAACTAAAATATATTTCTTTAAAAGTATCAGTCTACATAGACAGTTCTTCCTAAGATAAAATTGCTTATATACTGTGAAATTTCCATTAGAAGATATAGAATTTCTATAGGGTATCCATGGAGTTGTGACACTCAGATATTCTTTATGACAGTCTACTGGAACACAGTTGACTAATGGTCTTCAGCTGAAGCACCTTTGGCTCTTTCAGCATTCACACCATGAACATATTTCCCATGGGATGCTCCAAGCCAAGGACTGAACATGGTGTAGGTACTATAGCCCAGCCACTTCTGCCTGATTTCTGACTCTTCCAAAGGACAATCTATGCTTGCTAACTCCTTTTCAGCTTAGCTGATACTTTCTCTGAGCTGCACTGCCTTCTGAAGCTTTCATACCTAATTTTTCCCTCTTTCTTTTATAGGTTTCAGACTTGTATCTGGGTCTGGAGACTCTCCCTACTTGCTTCTGCCTCCTCTCTTATCTTTTTTTTTCTTTCATAGGCATGTTTCTCAATAAATATTTGAAGCTTTTAACCTACTGTGGTGTGCATTTATCAACAGCTACATGTAGATATCCATCCGTATCCATATATATATATATGATATTGAAATTCCTTGTACAAAACACTTCCTGAATCCATATAGTATGTCAGTTTAGTGCCATTTCTGGGTTGTGGCAATGTTCTATATCATGAATGAGATGGTGATTATTGCATCTATGAAATAAAAAAAAGTAAGTCTATGAAAAGGAAACACATATATAAACATTTTTTTAAAACTTTAAAAATTAGAAAGTTGCATGTAAAAGTGTGTATGTGTGTTGTGTGTGGGAGAGGGAGAGAGAGAGAAGAAGAAGGAAAAGGAAGAGAAAAAGGAGGAAGGAGAAGGAAAAGTAAAGAAAGGAGAGGAGAGAGTAAAAAGATTGAAAATAAAATTGTAGCATCCCTTTGGTAAGTAGAATGATTTTTAAAAGACTGAGAGAAATAGTAATAAAATTAGAAAATGAAGTCAATATATAAATCAGCCTCTTGATAATTGTTCTAGAAAGAACATAGAAATGTGAGGGGAAAATATTTAAAGAAGTAACTCAAAAGACTCCTACTCTCATTATGACAGACAAGTAACTCAATACAATCCTCTCACTGGGGAAAACTGAATAAAACCTGAATAAAATTTTTAAAAATTAAGTAAAATAAGAACATCTGCTCGAACACATCAGAGAGGTAACAGGATAGAGGAACTTCTTTCTAT
>PVKZ01002640.1:164241-203107 GCA_004027375.1 Macroglossus sobrinus | reverse complement strand
TTTCTGCTTCTTTGTCTTCCCATTTTGACTGCCTTTCTGTGCCTGTTTTTATGTACTACACAAAGCTCCTAAGTCTCCCGGTCTTATTAGTGTGGATTTGTAAAGTAGGTGTCCAGTGGCACAGTCCTGTGAGGGGTTCGGCTACAGGCCAAATTTAGCCCAAGCCTCTACCCCTCCAGGGCCACCTATTAAGATTCAATAAGCAGTCCACAGACGCTGTGCTTATCGTTATCTCAAAAGGCCACACCTGAAACTGAGGCCAGCTGGCTCCAACGTGAGGCTAGGTGCTGCTCAGCAAGGAGCACCTGACTTGCTGAGGATATACCTGGATGTGGCTTGGGTGGGGCTGTGAGTTGGGGACAGCAGGGAAACCTTGGGCAGAGTAATCTCTATTATCCAGTTTGATGACGTCACAGCTATGGCAGCACTGTGTCTGGCGCACTGGTATAGGGGAGAGCTGAACAGGGAATAATGTACCATGCAAGTCTTGCCTCGGCCCTCACTATGACAACGTCTCCCTGTAAGTCCCTTGTGTACCCTGCATGAAGCTGAATCAGCACTGGTGCTCAGAGTGAGCAGGTCTGTCACCACGAACATCTGCTCGCCAACATCAGCCCCTTTATGGGTTTCTGTTATTGCCACTGCCATAGGCCCCATCTCACTCAACTGCTCAGGACAGGGCAGCCCTGTGTCCTCGCTTCGTCCTACCTTCTGCCACTGCAGGGTGCTTTCTTGTATTTCTTCCTAATTGTATGGCTCTTTCCATCAAGATCCCAGGCAGTTTTTCCTGGCTGCTGCTCCTTGTTTCCATCACAACTTTGATTTGGTTGCCAGAGGGATGAAGAGAGCCTCTTATCATCTATGCCATTTTTTTTCCTCTCTGAGGAAGTGATGTTTGAATAGTGATCTGATCTATGCATGGAATTGAACTAGACAAAGACTAGTTGAGATGGAGGACCTGCAATTGTATGGGCCCTGTGGTGTGTTGAGGTGTAGCATTGGAGAAAATGAAGGAGGGCCAGTGCTCTTAGAGCACACAGGCTACAGGGGAGCTAAATCAGATCGAAGAGAGTGGCAGGCTCCACGTCTACATGCGGCAGGGCCATAGTCAGGATTTCTACTTTTATTCTTAGAACAATAGGAAACTATTGGGCAGACTTAAGTAAATGAGTGGCCAGAGCAGATTTTCTTTTAAAAAAGAATATTCTCACCGCTGTGTTGAGACTGGGCTAAAGAGCAATAGGCAAGAAAGATTTGTATAGAAAATTAGATGATGATAGGCAAGAGGTCATGATGCCCTGAAGGATGGTAGCAATAATATAGAAAATATTGGATGGATGTGAAATGTATTTCTAAGGTGCAACTGACAAATTTTGCTGCTGGGCTGGGTGAAGGCTTGTGGCAGATCAACTTCAAGTGCAACAATGATTCTTCACCCTCTCTGTAACTACCTCCTTTGAAGTGTCCTCTGCTTCTGTCTCTAGACTTTCCTATGTGCCTGGCTTTGGTCCATAGAATGAAGCAGAAGTGCAAGTGTGGTTCTAAGTCTACAACTCAAGAGACCTTTCTCTTGTGTTTCTGTCATCTCTGTGTGGGTATGCCTGAGGTAGTCTGCTGGAATATGACAGATATATGAAATAAACTTTAAGTCCTCAGCCAGACTAGTTGAGACTGGTCTAAATCAATGGACAGCCAGCTGATGACTGCCATGTGAGTTATAAATGCTATTGTATTACACCATTGAAGTTTTGTGATTGTTTGTTACGTAGTAGTATTATGATAATAGATAACTCATTCAGGAACAAGGAAAGAAAATATTTGGAACATAGTGATTCATACATTGTTATTACAGTACTATTACTATTACAGCAGAGTTTAATATAGTATATTATAATAATGCAGTATTCTGAGGGAATGGGAAATAGGGTAGATAAGTTTTGATGAGAGAGAATTGTTACTTTGCAGCCTTCCTAACACATAGTAAATAAGAAACATTTTTTAAAAGTTAGTTGTATAGAAGTATTGGTTCTTAGTAGTGATAGATGCTAAGAAAGACATTTCCAAAGGCATAGTCTAGATGTTTCGCTTATTTTTCATAGTATGTCATATGCTTGTTGTCAAATCTTTTTTATATGTTCAGTCAACCATGATTCTAAAAGGAAAAGTAGAAAATCAGATAGCTTGGCAATGTATAAGAAAAAAGAAAAGCTAAATCGAGCTGGCAAACTTCTATGTTTTAGAGTTTCCCATTTCCTTGAATTTTTTGTTGGTTTTGTCCTAATTTTTGCACTGGCTCACCAGAGAATCACAGAAAGACACAATTTATGGAAGGCACAAAACAGTTTCCAACAGTGACACTGTTAGTTCAAAGTTACATCTCTTCAAACAGATGAAAGGTGAAATTGGACAAAAAGTTCATTCCTGGGGTTTGGCAGTGAAACGGAATCAGTCATGGACCAGGCCGCTTACATGCAGCCCTAACCTCTGTTTATTGATGTGCTTAGATTTCTCACACTTAAATGTGGCTACTAGGGTGAGGGTTTATAGTAAGTTTTCTTTTTAGATAAGAGAGAAATAGAGATATTCAGAGGAATAAAATAATCTCCTTTTTCTTTTTGATCGAACTGAAATTGGATGATATTATTTTTGGATGCTTTCAAGTGGTTCTGAACTGATAGTGTGTATAAGAATCACCAGGGAGCTTGTTAAACTACTGATCCCTAGAGATTCTGATTTGCTGAGTCTGAGGAGGAGCTCAAGAATCTGCATTACCAGCAGGCTTCCAGGTGATGCTGATACCACTAGTGTACATACTGCATTTTTGAGTAGCAAGACCTTAGAGACTGAGGTACTCCTATTCATAACTCCAAAGAGAGAATTATAAAAGTATTCTCTTAAGCAAATAATTTCCATCTTTTAATTTATTATTATTATTTTTTTATCATGCCTTACTATTGGTCTTAAATCACTGGTCTTACTTTCTGGTTATTGCCTAAAAAACAGTGGTGCAGATCAACCATGCTAGGTTGGAAAAAAGACATAGTCCTTCCTAATAATTTATTTGCAAATAATGTAAATTGATAAAAAGCTACTATTGCTCTTCCCTCCTTCCTTGAACTCTCATGCCTTCCTGTATTTCACAAAGTCAATTAAACTGAAGAACCAAAAAAAAATTATGAGTCTTAAATGAGAAGAGATGAAGAGTTTTGTTACAATCCCTTTTACACCTGCAGGGTGCTGCTTGGAGTAAGGCAGCTTAATGCTACAACATAAAAGAAAACCCATGGGTGGAAAGAGTCAAAAGCTTCCTCCTCCATGATGTTGCACTTTCCATTTGATGATAATCAACATGTGCAGAAGGCAGAGCAGTGTCATGCCTGCTTTGCTACAGATTTTTCTTGTTGAGCATTATTGGGGCTATTCAATTTTTTCTATTTCTCTCATGTCACTGACAGTCTGAGTGTGTGATGAGAAATACAGGTGGATGAAAACATGTTTTCAGGCTCCTACTCCTCTTAATTCTTCCTCATTTTTGTTCATGTTATAAAATGAGGATGTATATCTTGCATAAAATACAGAAAAAACAGAAGAATGAAAGAATGTATGGGTCTATTCCCCAGATGAAACCACTGTTAATACTTTAATGCATTACTTTCCAGTATTTTTAAGTCTATACAAACGTATACATGTTTTTAAATTTGGGGGATCATATTTTACAGATTTGGACCATTGTTGTCTTCTTAATAACGTCATGGACATTTTCTCAGATTATTAAGTATTCCCTAAAAAGCAAGATTTTATTGACATAGAATTTTTCATCTTTATCATTTATGATAATTTATTGAACTAATTCCCTACTGCTGGTTTAAAAGTTAAAAATTGACATTTCTTCCTCCCTCTCTCTGACCCTCCCTCCCCTCTCTTTCCTCTTTTTCTCTCATTCATTTTTGAGCTTGTGGGAAAAGAAAATTTTTTCTAATCAAAAGAAAAGTTCAAATCTGGAGAACATTGTTTATCTGGGGGTATTGGCACACTCCTAATTGCCTGGAGCCTGAGTTTATATTGGACATTCACAAAAGGGATAGGAGACAAAGCCTGAGACCATCCCCCCTCCAAGAAAGTGGGAAAGCAGAGGCAAGCCCCAGGAAAAGGGAGCTATATCCGTAGAGAACAAATTGTATGTGAGAGTGTGTGTATGTATATATAGCACATATAGTACAGCCCTATAGCGCAAAGCCAGTGGAGGTCTTTACTTCTAGGTGCTGGTGTAACTCTAATATTGTTTCTGGATTTGGATGCTGACTTTACAGATATGCTTAGTTTGTACAAATTTATTGAGCCCTTCACTTATCATATGTGAGATATATATATATATATATATATATATATTTATTTATTTATTTATTTATTTATTTATACACACACACACACACATACTTTAATAAAAAGTAAAAAATGATCATATTGCCTATGTGAATATTCCAAAACTCATAAGACTTACATTTGTTTTAATTTGTGCTAAGGTAGTAGAGTTCCACATCCTTGGCGAAAGAAATGCAAATTTTTTTTGAGAAATGTGAGTTAAGCCGAGAATTTTCACAGATAAAGTTACAAGAATTAAAAACTAGAAGAGGAAATGAACCACTATGGGAGAGAGTCAGCAGAAACAACACAAATTAGAGTCACACTTATAATTATAGTCAGTGCAGGAATTACCAGATAATGAATATGAAATAAGTGTGATGGATGTTTAAAAAAGTAAAGGTGTATTGAATGTGTGATTAAGAAATAAGAAATATCAATATTGCACTTATTAGTAAGAGAATCAAATAGAAAATCAACAGCTTTTAAAAATAATATGTAATTTAAAAATGTCTACTAGAAACAAGAAAAAGTGGAAACAAGTTAATTTTAATAATATATTTAACCCAAGAAATCTAAAGTATTACCATTTCAACATCCAATCAATATAAGATTTTTAATGATCTAATTTACATTTTTTTATAAAAGTCTTTGAAATCTGGAGTTTATTTTACACTAAAAGGACATTAATTTGGAGTAGTCACTTTTGGATTATTCTCTATACACACTCATTGGAACTTACATTTTTCTACTGTGTATAGATGGGGATTGGTCCAAGTTGAAATATATGAAGCAAAACCATTGATTTAGATACATACCTGTGGAGTGTTAATTCAATTGAACAGATATATATAGAATTTATTGAACTATTTTTTTTTACTGAGAGATATTTAGTTTTCTTTTTTTCTATTTCAAATAAGTCTGCAAGGAACATTCTTTATACAAACCCTATTTGCACTTGAGTATTTCCAAGGCATAGAGTTTCACATAGCGACTTGCTGTTTTAACATCAGATTAGACACAACTAAAGAACAACTTAGTGAACTGAAAAAGAAGTCTGAAGAAATTATCCAGAATGCAGTACAGAGAGACAAGAGAATGGAGAATGTGAAAAAGTGATTAAAACACATGAAAGATACACTTACATATGTCTAAACAAAGACCAAAAAAGGGAGAGTAGGAATGTTTCTAAAAATATACCTAAGATGTCTCTAGAATTGATCAAAGATATTAGTTCTCAGATTGAAGATTCCTAATAAATCCCAAGAAAATTAAATAAAAAGAAACTCATCTAGATACATGGTAGTGAACTTGTAGTACACTGAAGACAGATAAACTACAAAACAAATATTAGACTGACAGCTGGCTTCTGGCAACAACAATGGAAGGCAGAAGTCAGGGAGTAAGATCTATAAAGTACTGAGAGAAAATACCTGTCAGTCTATAAATGCATACCTTGAGAAAAGGAGAGAGTGAGATAAAGACATTTGCAGACAAAAACAGAGTTTGTAAGCAGCAGATGTTCACAAAGTGAGTGCATCTGGAATGTATTCATTTACAAAGAAAATGATTCCAGAAGGTATGTTTGAAATGAAAATGAAACAGATCAAAATTAAAATAATGAATATGTTGGCAAATCTTAACAATAATTAGATGTAGCAATAATAATATCTAATATAGAAGGTTAAAAAAATCAAGATAGATGTGAATTCTGGACAACATCTGAATCTCATTTGAAAGTAGTAGTGACTTGAATCAAGTGTTTTAAATTTTAGCTCTTATTTAGGTGTGAAGGTTAGATATTGATTAACATAAGCCTCTTAATCTAAGAATATATATTAAAATTTTCATAGGAATTCCTAAAAAAATAGAAATTGAATGCAGAACTTCCAAGCTAATTGATGTTTCAAAAAAAATGGAATGAGGAATATAAATGTCAGTTGAGGTGTCACAGAGAAAGTAAACACGTAAACAAAAAATAAAATAAGTGGATAGAAAATAAGCTGAGAAAAAATAAAAATAAATATGTCGGCATTAACCATTAATAAAGAGTTAATTTCTCATTCAAATTCAATTATTTTTCTTCTGGATAAAAAATAAATCAATGCTTTTAAAAAGACAAAGTTCACAGTAAAATTGCAAAGTGAAAGTATAGAATAAATACATGACAAATACTAAAAGTAAGTTGGTACAGATACATAATATAATACAAAATTGAGTTAAAAATTATAAAAGAGATTATTTACATAGTGATAAAAATTTCTATTCATTAGGAAGATATGCTATGAACTTGTATGCATCTTGCCAAATAGGCCTAAAAGAAATTTTAAAAATTTATAAAACTACATAAAGAGAAATAAAAAATCCATATTGGGACTTAGCATATTGGGAGATTTCAACACACCTCTCTAAGTGATTGATAGATTAGCTAAACAAAAATAAGGCTACAGAAGTTCTGAATAACATAATTAACAAGTTTGATATAATAGATATATTTAAAACATTGTTTCTGGCAACACATAAATTTATGAAAATTAATGATGTGATAGGCCAGAAATAAAATTCTAACTTTCAGATTTATAATATTATGTGCCACATACTCTAGCTTCATTATTAAGTTAGAAACTAATAATAATAATAATAATAATAATAATAATAATAATAATAAAAACTGACACCAAAAAGAAAGAGATACAGAGTGAAAGGTAGGTGTAAATTTGTTCAAAACTGGTACTCTGAAGACTGGTCTTTCAGAAAAGGAACTGGCTTTCTTCAAAGCTCCATGGAAACTACTATGGCTTAGCAATTAAAGGGTCAGTTGAAGGCTAAGATGGTAGCCCTCAGATCATGCCAGAAGAAGGGCAGATGGCACATTCCTAGCTATCAACACATCTGACAAGGCCAAGACTCTGCCACATCCTATTTTGTTATATTGGAGCCTATGACCACCTGAGGGGAGGAACTAGTGATTCCTAAAAACCCTCAATAGTGATTCCTAAAAACCCTCAGACCAAATATAAGAGTTCTTCTCTCAGAATCTAACTTCTGGCCATGTCATTTTGCTGTGTGCTGCCTCAAAGAGTAATAGGGACAAGAGGAAACCCACGCAACTATACAGATCCTATCTCTGTGAGTTTCCTGCCATACAGACTCATTCAACAAACTGGATGTATGCACTCTTGGGCCATTGCCCTTGTCTGTACTTCATGGCACAAAGCGACTCTCAGACATCAAGTGGAAATTGAGTGAAAATTGGCATATGCATTTTGGGAAATAAGTTAGCATTGCTCATCCACACTCACAACACCTCCATCCAGGAAATTTTACTCTGGAGAAATTCGCCCACAGATATACTGGAGTACAATGAAAGGGTACTTGCTCTGACATTTTATAAGTCAGTGAGGTGGCAACATGCAAAAAGATGTCATTCTCTGCTTGTAAAGGAGCTACTCCCACAGGCAGAGATCTGGGAAGGTCCCTTTTTCTGTTTCTCACTTTGAACCTAAGAAGACCAACTTTGGGGCATGAAATTCACAAAATTTCAATCTCTATAGAGTCTTTGTAAATAACCAGGCACCATTTTTCCCTGCTAACATTCTAATGTTTTTGAGTAGAAATAAAAACTTAAGGTTTTACCATACAACTTTATAGAATGTACAAAATATGGCCTTTTAACATCAAGACAACAAATAACTTGCTAGTCAGTATGATTTTTAATTTTCAATTATTTGCTTTACTTTTGTGGCTACTCAGGAAATACATTGGGTTTGAGAATTCAGCCTTTGTAACTTTTTTTTAATTCCATTTTTTCTCCAAAATTGTCCTTTGAGGTTATGGCTTAAACATAATGGAACTAATGCAAGATAGTAAATCTGATAGTTTCTTAAAGATTTCTTAAAAAATTCTTCAGAATGAAAACTTGCCAACATCAGCATTCTAACAAATAAAAAAACATACACACATATTTAACTAGATATCAAAATTGGAAAATCAGCAAATCTTTATAGGTAGATTAGAATTTTATTTTGCTAAAGTGGGTGTCTTTTAAATTTGTTTGTTTATTTGGCATAATACTGAAATAAAAAGTATCTTAGTCTTGACCTTAAATTTACTTTTCCTTTGTAGCATTTCCCTTTGAGCTACATGCCATATAGAGAAGTAGAAAAACACAACTTTATCAATTATTTACATTCTTTTAGATGAGAATTCTTTAGCGATCACATAAAAACTCCATAGACTTTTGGCCCCCAAAAGTCAGCAGAACACATGTAAGATAGTTTTTCTTTGGAGCACATTCATCTTTACCTTCTTTTAAATCTCATTGCACCTGTTACTGTTGGTAGCCTTATGATTGTTCACCAGCATCTTCTCTTCCAAGTACAGGAGAGGATTAATACTACCTCTCCTCCTTGAAGTTGGCATAGCCACATGACTTGCTTTAGCCAAAGGAATGTGAGTGAAGTGATACGTGTCATTTCTGGATAGATGTATTTAATTGTTAGGATAAGGAGCCTCGGAATGTTGAGTTAAGACCCAAAGGTGTTGGATAGCTGTCCTTGAGAGTCACCTGTACCCATAGTGTATATTTGAAAGCACAATATAAGCTTTTGTTTTGTTAAGTTGCTGTGATTTCAGAGATCTTTGTAGCTGAGGATAACTTAGTCTGTCCTGACTAATACACTATCCAGTGTACTTAAGGGAGAAACACCTCTACTAATAAAAACATTATATATTTTATATTAAATTAAATTTATTTGGGTGCCATTGGTTAATACAATATACATTTCAAGTGTATAACCCTATAATACATCATCTGTATATTGCATTGCGTGCTCACCACCCAAAGTCTAGTCTCCTTCTGTCACCTTATATTTGGCTTTCTTTATCCTCTTTTATCTCCCCCCAACACTTTCCCTCTGATAACCACGCTACTGTTGACTGTGTCTATGAATTTGTTCATTTTGTTTGTTTGTTGCTTTCTATTTTATATCTTACATATGCATGAAATCATATTTTTTTTTTACTGTCTGACTTATTTTACTTAGCATGATATTCTTAAGAGCCATCCATGTTGTCACAAATGCCAGTATTTCATCCTTTCTTATGGATGAGTAGTATCCCATTGTGTATATGTACCACTTCTTTATCCAGTCATCCATACAGTTAGGTTGTTTCCATGTCTTGGCCACTATAAATAGTGCTCCAATGAACATAGGGTACATATATCTAATATGGTAGCTCTAAGGAAAATATTTTAATTGCCCATTCATTCAACAAATATTTTGTTATCAAAATTAAAATAAAAAGAACTCCACTGACAGTGAATCTGTTATTCTCCCAGTAATTCAGTTTCAAAATCTTGAAATTATCTGTGATTCTTCAATCATGATCTTCACATTTAATGATTTGCAAAGTTCTATTGATGTCAGAAATGGAGAGGAGGAAAGCCGGGACACAAGAGACTATAGTTCTAATTTCTGTTTCTTAAGTGGCAAACAGATGTTTAAAGGCAATAAACTTTGCATCTGTATTTTTAAAATGAAAGTTGAGTATGATATATTAAAATTAATTTTCAGCTCTAATATTCTTTGACTTTTTGAAATGTTTCTCAAATAAGATTTTTGTTTTCTTTTGTTGTGCAGTTATTTTGTCACAATTCACCATAAGCTCATGTTCTGGCTCTTGCCCAATCTGCATCTAGTGCAGAGTTTTCCATCTTATATCTCAGTTTCATGTACTTGAAAGTCCTTAATTCTATAGAGGAGTTGCTAAATACCGTGGAGTTTTTAGAGCTGAGTTTTTTAAAACTCATAAGTTTTTACAACTTTCTGGCAGGTTTGGGAACCAGAGTTCTGGGTAAGAAATAATAAATATCTGTCATTGCTTCCCCAGCATGTGCCTGTGGCAGATATCAGTAATCAGTTTCTATACTTTTCCTCTTTGAGTGAGGTACATCTTCAGACTCATTTTCATCAATGGACTTTAGGAAATTACTACTTGTCGATCAGAGATTTCAGGATTTGTGTTGAAATGTTTTTCTATCCCAGATATAATGGATAAAAGTCCACCTTTAGCTATAGTTCCAAGTCCTCCTCAATCAAGCTACATATTTACTTCTTGACCATCTTACCTCCATAGTCTATTTTGTTTTCTATAGTAGTTTGTTATGGCTCTGTGTTCTCACTTGTGTTGTTCTATCTATTTAGAGTGACTTCTATAAGAAAAAGTTGTACCCAGTCTTCTAGCACAAACTCAAATTACCATTATACACACTGCCTTCTCCGACCACATTAAATTTCCTTGTTGCTGCCTGTCCTCTAAAAATGTTTACTGTTGTTTCCCCTTTTGGGTGCCACTCTCTATGACTGTAGTTGTATTGCTAGAATTTACTGTCAGAGTACATACATATTGGCATATCAATTTAGATAATATTTTACAATAAATGAATATTTTATTAATCACAGCTTCATTCATTGATTGAAATGTGGGAGAATTCATATACATGAAGCATTTATTTTGTCTGCTGACATTATTTGATGCATAGTAGATTTGAAATTTGAAAGAAGTCTGTACACCCCACTAATCCATGACCTCAATGGAGAAACACTTTATGAAAGAGTTCATGATGCTTTCCTTTTTAAAAATGAACTACCTTTCTTTAGGGGAGGAATCATACCTTACTTTTTATTTTTATTTTGTTCTATAGCATGCCTCCTGGCATCATCCCAGCTACCATATAAGCATAGGGAGACATAGAAACACAATACTAATTTTTACAAAATGCTACTAATGACACACTGATTAGAAGTTTTGAGATATGTACTAAATAACAAATAAATAAGGAGAAATACAAAATAAGGCAAGATATTTCTTGCCTTCTCAAAGTATGGTCTGTGAACTGGTACCAGTCTGTGATGAGAAAAGTGCAGAAGAGTAAGCATTTAGAAGCTTCTATACCAACTTACATCTGTTATTCTTTTTCTGATCATATTTAATGCAATGTAATTTCTTTAACTATTGAATCTAATAATGGAAATCTGGGCTTATAGTTTGTATTACTATTTTTTACTTTCTATTAATATTTTTATTTTATTTAACAAAAGTATACATCTTTGACAGACTGGAAATTAAAAACAAAATAAATTGATCCTTCACTACAGAGAATTTGAGAATTATCTATCTATCTATCTATCTATCTATCTATCTATCTATCTATCATCTATCTATATATTATCTATCTATCTATTTATCATCTATCTATCATTTATCTATACTGGCTTTTTATACATCTCTTTCCTAAGTGATTAGGGCTCTAGCTAGCATTAAAATCCATATTTTGATTTATTTATGAAAACAGGAAATATTATACCATGCAGATTTCTCTTAGACATAATATCAATTCAATAATTACACAATGATTGTTCAGCTTTTAAGGGAACTGAAACAATCTTACCATCCCTCCTCAGTCTGTGCCATTATATTTAGAAGCATAAAGAAAACTGAATAGGTGGTGGATAAAAAAACTGAGCTATTCAACGGAACTTCTGAATTTCCTGCATTTAGCTAGTTCTAAATTTAAATCATAAATACAATTAAACACTGATTCTTGTATAATAAGAACAAATAATAACTGTTATATCCTAGGAATAGATGATATATTGTGCTCGGGAATAGGTTTTTATCCACCAATGCTGCCATTTAGAGGTTACCAGCTGTAGTTAGGGTATAGGAGATGTAACGCACATTATAGGAATATAATTTTAGAGCTATTGAGGTCATATGGGGATTTGATTCACCCACATTTTCATTTAAATTATATTCACAAGTAATGCCATTGTGAATGAAGTTATATCATTAAAAGTGTCAGACACTTTAGATTCCATTTCCATATGCCCTATTATATGAAGACCTGCAACTTGAAATTCTCTCCAGATTAATCTGAGAGGAAAATATAGGCTCTCATTCTGAATACATCCCAGGAGGGATTAAATGACCTGATTTCTAGAAAAAAAATGGAACAGGATATGCGATGACTAATTTGCCTCCTAGTAAAATAAAAGTGATAAACAATTTTATTCATAATAGAAGTTTCTCCCACAGCAGACTTTTCTGCTAACTCTGGCACATTTTATTTGCAAAATATTTTAAATGTATTTTATGTTGTGTGCCTCTATTTGTGAACTCAGGTTTTCTCCTTACAGAAGCATAAACTCCAACATTTATTTTAAAGTAAAATCGAAGATTTGTGGAAAGCATAAGAAACATATAACAACAAACAGATAATATTTCACCCTCCAGGAGAAACATCATAGTTTTCTAGTGAATATTATCGAAAAATTCGTATATAATATGCAATCTGTTTGTTTTATTAAATATGCTCTGATTTGGTAATGGAGAAAAGTTTTCAATATAAAGAATGATTTATTTAGGAAACTTACTAATTGAAAAATATGAGCTGAATGTCCTATTTTGCCTGTACCTCCTGGTACTGGTATCAAGAATGGGGTAATAATATCAGACAGGCTCACTAAAATCTGGATTTATTATTATGTGAAGTTTTCAAGTGCTTTTTGAATTTTTCCTAATCACAGAATAACTGTTTTTAAAGTGGTTGTGATTAAAGACTGAATTTAAGCTGTACCTAATGCCTTGTCAGTCAGCACCTTTGATATATCTCAGGATCAAGAAGGAATTTCTAATATGGCATCTGATGTAACAGAGGAATTAGATGCCAAACTATAAGATAGAAAAGCTGAGAGACTGGGGAAAGAAATCCAAATTCATCAGCATTTTACTTACCCTGTCATGTATGTCACAGACCGTGAAATGCTTTGAAAGTGATCTCTAGGAGAAGACAAATTCTGAGTGTAACAATGAGATTTCAGTAATATGGAGAAATAGAAGAGAGGGCTGAAATCCACAGAATGTGAAATCTCACTCAGTCAATATTTTCTTAGATATATTTTAAGAAGAATTCACTGCTGGGTCTTGAGAGTGTTGTCACACATGTGGTTACGCTTGGAGAAATATGTGTGATCCCATGTTGCACATCATATGTAAACACGGAATTAAATATCTTACAATTATACTTTGAAAAAGAACAGAACAACTCATGCATACTACTGAAACCATACCCAGACTTTCAACAATTTCCTCTTCCCTCACCCTTCTCTCCCCCTCAAAATACTACATATATCTTGGTAGAATGTGTGGGTATGTCCTAAAATAATTCACATTTTAAATCCCTTACTTCATGTCTTTTGGGATAATAATTCAAATGGAAGAGTTTTTTTTTTTTTTTTAATGAAACATATTTCTCCTTTTTTCCCTCTCTTTTCCTTGTTAGTTCCTGGGGAGCCAACCATGAAATCACTAGTTAAAACTAAAAGCAATTTAACTTTTCATTTTAGAACTTTTAAACCAAATATGTATTTTGGTCCCATACTCCCTGAAATACATTTTACAAGGATATACCCCGCAATGAATAACCAGCTGAGAAAAGAGTTGAAGCGTTAAGACAGTCCATTTTTGAGTCACCAGTTTCTAAGGCTGAAGTAGCAGCAGGGAGATAAGTACTTATTTTCCTGGGATGAAACTCATTCAAATATCTCAAATGCATAGTGGAAGTTCCTTCTATGTTGGGACTAAGGATCAAATATGGACAAATTTGTGAAATAGGCAACATTTTCTTTGTCTTAAATATATTCTGTTTTCAGGTTTGTGACTCCTCCCATTTTCTCTCCGGAATTCAGCTTTGTCCTGCTCTCTTCCTTTCCTCATGCAAATCCCTAAACATAAGTCCTAAAAATCTGCTTGTAAATCACTCCTACTCTCATATTCTAGAGACAATGTGAATACTCATTCAGAAGTATTTCTTGTAGAAGGATAAATGGTGTAATAGGCATCAAATTCAAAAGTAAAGAAGAGACTGTGGAGTCCTGGCATCCACCATTGGCAGGGAGGAATGTGGACTGGGTTGAGGTCATGGAGGTTTCACAATTGCTTCAGTTGAGTCAGTTAGGCTCTTCTGGATGTGACTGAGACTTATTCTGGGAGACATTATCACTAGCACTGGCTAAAAGAAATAACTTAGTTTACGCTGCTTCAGAATACAGTATACATTTTCAACAGTGAGTGTTCTCATCAAACCACTTAAATGACTTTTTTCACTGTGTGGAGAAGGAAGAAAAGGACAGTAGAAATTAGAAATTTCAGAGTTCCTACTCTGTGCAAGGCATCCTACATATTAGCTCACTTACATTAAAGCTTTATAAAATGAGAATTACTATTTTTGCCTTAAAAATAACAGCAATCATTATTTATTAATCTCTTATATGACCATTAATTTCTAGTTGATTGCCTTATTTCTCATATAAGACTTGTGAAATTGATATTATTAGTACTCCTGTTTTCTATGAGTAAAACATGGAAAATTTAGGCTCAGAATGGCAACCTGTTGAAATATAGGACTGGGATTAAGAATCCATTTTCATTTTTTATAGGATTAAGCAATAACCTATGATTATATAGATGAGAAGTGGTTAAACTGAGAATTGAACTAAGATTTGCGTTGACCTCAAGCCAATGGCAATGCTATTTTGGTTATACTGAGTGTGTGTGTGTGTGTGTGTGTGTGTGTGTGTGTGTGTGTGTGTGTGTGTGATAGATGTCTCTCTTTTTAATCCTTTCTGACTTTCTAAATTCTTTGCCCTTTTCTCTCAACTAATAAATGATTAATTTAGAAAAATAAAAATAAAAGGACAAAAGAAAAGGAAGGAAGGCATGGAAGCAAATATTTCCACAATCAAAATCAGGAGACCATTAAGATATAAGAGGAATAAAACATATGCAGCTTAGAGAGAGAATGATCAGTACTACCTGCCTACAGAATGGTAACTAAGTGCTACCCAGTACATTAAAGTTGATAGATTTTTCACACATAAGCCTCTAACAGTTCTGTGAAGTAGACATTATTGTCTCCATTTAACAAATGAAAACAATATGATGCAAAGATGTTAAGTAATTTACCTCAGGTCAAATTTCCAGTAAGATTCTGGATGTGCACACTAGTCTATGCTCCTTTCTAAGGCTGTTCCATACCATCTCTTTTAAACTTTCTTTCTGTACTCAGATATCAATTCTCTCTTCTAAAGAAGAGAGATAGTGCCAAGAACAAGTTCTGCTGGTCTAGATTCAGGCTAAATCAGATATCATTTTCCTTTGGCCAGAATAAGAGAAGAGGAAAATCTCTGGCTTTCCAGAGACAGGTAAGAGCTCAGAGAGTCTCTAGGCTGCCAAAGGAACAGAAGGGGCGCCTCAAAATTCACTGCTCTGCCAGTCCAAAACCATTCAAAGAAGAGATCACCAGGTCATAATAATGTTATTAGTTGGTGAAAAAAGATAAGAAAATAGATATTAAAAATATTTAGGATAAAAATTATCATAACATGATATTACATTTCAGATGACAAAATGGGTTGTTGATATGTTTTTAGGTTTATAAGAGATATTCTGCATTTAATCTTTGATTAATGTACTTTTGTAGTTTGAGTGTCTAAGGAGTCCTTCTCATTGGTTATTTTTATTTACCCTAGACTGAAGAGACTCTTCTCTTTAAGAGCTTGAGATTATAACTGTCTTATAGGAGATGCAATTTGGAAAGCAAAGTGCTATAAAGACTGACTAAAACTAAAAATATGTTAGTTTGTATAACATAAAAATATGTTAGGGAATGTATATTAGGAAAACACGTATAAAAAGCAAGCAAGCAAAGGAAGCAATATTAAAAACAAAGAAAAAATTAAAAGTGAAAGTATACATTAAGACCAAGGGAATCTAATATAATCATTATTAATCAATAACAAAAGATATAGCTACCAATAATAATATAACAGTCAAATATAATGGATTAGACATATATGAAGCAAAACAATTAGTACTACAAGAAAATAAACAAAAAATATATAGTGAATGATTTTACATAGCAGTCAGTTTTTCTCTGATCAGTTAGACAAAGAAGTAAATCTGAATACAGATTTGAATTAACTCATTGATATAATGGAATCAAGAGATAGTGATCTGAATCTCAAATAGATCAATGCATAACATAGACTAAATACAACAAACAATAAGTTGTAAATGTTGAAACTTTCAGAGAAAAAGTAAGGACAATAAATGCTTGTAGTTTACACACTAAAGCAGATCTCTTAATCTAAAGCCTTATTAAACACAGACACACACACACACACACACACACACGCATGCATGCATG
Source organism: Macroglossus sobrinus (assembly GCA_004027375.1). NCBI lineage: Eukaryota > Metazoa > Chordata > Mammalia > Chiroptera > Pteropodidae > Macroglossus > Macroglossus sobrinus. The sequence goes on along the minus strand of PVKZ01002640.1, from coordinate 186,474 downwards.
CATGCACACACACCTTACTTAATGGTGTGAATGTCTCATTATATACTTGAATTTGAAATCAAAGTCATCATTCAAAATGAAGTGCTGGCTTTTGTTTTTCTTTTTGCATTTACTTCTTCTGGAGAAATAGACATATACATAAATCATCATCATTATTATAGTTAACATTTATTTAATGCTTCTGTGTGTCAGGAAATATTGACAATGAATGCCCACAGATGGTGATAGTGAGGCCAGTATGCAAACACAGGCAATTAGTTATAAGAGCCCAGGTTCTTAAAAATTAAACTGTAATTTCACATATACACATATGCTTATATTTTAGATGTATTATTAAGTAGAGGGGCAAAATCTTGACATAGATGCACTAAACTATTAATGCCAATTTTCTTTTGGTCATGATAATTTTATTTCCTTCTTTATACCTGAATGTTTAAAAAATTATCAAGTAAACATTACTTTTATAATTATAAAAAGTACTTTTAAAAGATGACTTTAGCCTGATAACTTCTTGAATGATTAGTTCAGACTAGCCTATCAAATCCATACCATCTGACTCATCAGCTCTCTAGCCATTCTTGTTTTTATAGTGACTACCAGAGCTGCCACTGCTATTGAATGGCACTGTCATCATTATTATTGCCACCATAATTTAAATTGTGAAAATTATCCATCTCTGGCAAATGCTTTGCATATATTACATCAAGCACCTTTATCATCATCATCATCATCATCATCATCATCATCATCATCATCAATTATTCCTATTTTACAGAGGATGAACTGAAGCTTGCAGTGGTTGTAGATCTTGCCAGCAGTGACACAGCACATACTTGAAACAGACAAGGTACCATCCAGGTCTGCTCTGTTTCACAGAGTCTACTCCTTTTCTGCAATGCTATCTCATAGAAGTGTCCAGATGGGCCAGATGGAAACCACAGAGGCTAAAACTAGTGTTTTAATACCTCATTGGTAGTCATTAAATTTGGATGCACATACAATTAATTATCTTACTCAAGGTAATTACTTTATTAAAATATTAAGAATGAATTATTTTTCATTATATGAAAACTTAGTCTCTACTTGGTATTTGTGCACCTTCAAGATAATCTTAGAAAAAAGGTATTGTTCTCAAGTCTCAATCAAATTGTTGGAGGAGGTAATTGAGAGGATGTGACCGCCAGTTGACCTGCTAGCTGGACCTAGGGAATTGGAAGCTTCTAACCCCTGTCCTTGGAATGTACATTCTCCTCACTGTTCTCATAGCAGGAGTTGCTTACAAGGTCACAGCCTTGAGAGAGCAATGTGTTGTTGAGACCATCTGAATGGTATACATGATTGAACCCAATTAAGATCTCTATAGAAACTTTTAAGATTTTGGCAGGTAGGTACAGAAATCTACTCATCTTGGAGCTACTGCAGACAAGCCTCCTACATAAGTCGCTTTTTAAACCCGACACTTGCCAATCTGGAGTGGTGTGTTTCTTTATTCAGTCTTTCTTTGCTCTCCATGTACTGGGTCCAATTTATGAATCAACACAAATGCAGATACCTAATCCCCTCTATCAAGAATGTCCCATATGCCAATATACAGCACTTGAATTTTAGTCAATAAATACGTATTGAATATCTACTACATGTTAGATACTATGTTAAGCATGGAGAATAGAATTCTGTTTTATTAGGGTAGTGCTAGCTGCTGTCAAAATTAAATTTCTAAATCTCTGTGGCTTAACATAAAGATACGCCCATTGTGGATGTTCTGGGTTGTGTAAATTTTCTCCTGTTTGTAACTCAGATTCTCTCATCTTCAATCCATGGTTTTTAAGATATTTCTCTGTCCCATTCAATTTGAGGAAAATGTGCAAAGCATTTCACATGATAATTTTCAATTGGTCTATACTTGAAATGATCCATATCTCTTTTGCCCACATTTATTTGGCCAAGAATTCAGTCAGATGACTGGACTCAACTTGCTGGGACATGTAGGCTACCGATGTGCTCAAATAATTAATAAAACATACACTTTTCCTGCTCATTTACCACTCAGTATAGTTGGGGAGACAGACATTAACTAGGTAACATCTCAAACCAATGAGCAATTTCAACCTTGGTGATTATTTTTAAGGAGAGGAATATTACTTATAGCTGATATTGATCTAATTAGAGAAGCCAGAGAGTCTTCTCTGAAGAAGTGAGACTTGGATCTCAAAGATCAGTAGGTAAAGAAAGGAGGGAACAGTGCAAATATGCTGGTAAGGAGAGTTCATGGTGAGCAGTTGCGAAAAGGTAACTCAGTGTTAGAGAGGAAGCAGGATGACCCCGGAAGAGTCCTAACCTGTAGGGCCTGTGGGCCATTTAGGAATCTAAATCTTATACTCTGGAAAATGCAAAACCATTGAAAAGTTTAATGAGCTGACCTGGTCAGATTTACATCTTGAAAAAAAAATCACTTTAGCTGCCTTGTAAAAATAAGTTGGAGTTGGGGTAAAATAAATGTGAGGAGGCCCTTTAGGAGGCTTCAATAAAGTGATAATGACTTATATATGGCTGGTGAAGGTGGAAATGGGAAGAAGAAACAGACCTTTAGGAAGTGAATACAACAGATTTATTTAGTTGTTTTGCTGGATGGTTCACATCTTCACAGTCTCTATGTTCATTGTTGAATTTTAAACCTGGACAATGTTGTTGAGAAATGAAAAGCTAGCTTAGATAGCCTTGGAACAGACTTAAGCAGACTGATACAGAGCTATAATTGCTATTGACCTAGTCTCCTTTCTTATCTTTCTCTGTCAAAACCTTCATCTTCTCCCTTTGATTCCATTCTTCCATCTTGACTTCAGGGACAGTATAACTGTCCTGTATGGGTCTATGTAATGAATTTTTCCCTGATGTATTATATTTCCCTATGGCATTTACATTTTAAAAGAAGATTTTAAATACCTATTAAAGAGATTAACTCAAAGAAATAAAGCAATAGTGCTTTGAGTATTTGGGGGAAGGTGGTCTTCAAATCATTCAACACAGCTACCACTTTTGGTGCCATTAATAAGCCTTTAAAATTCTAGTTCTACTTAGAGCATCCTAACTCTGATGGGAGAAGTTCCTTAAGGCAACCAAGACAAAGACCTAGAGTTTCCCTAGGATAACTTAGATACATGCAGTTCTTCTGAGTTGAAATAAGATCTTCAGCTTCAGTCTTTTTTTTTTTTTAACAACTTGACACAACTGAGCAGAATTTGAAAACCAGAGGGATATTTTATTTCTTGCTGAAACTATATATATTCTAGAATTATAAAATATTTTTATATGTACACAGAAAGAAAAAAAACAAAAATATGCATTCTATTTTTGTGTATGTATACTTACAGAAGCCACAAACCACTCTCAAAAGCTTTATTTACAAATGCTCTTCCACTGTGGTTAAGAATTTGCTTCTTTATTTGAAAGCAGATTATATAAAACCATGCTCCTTTTCTCTTACTCTCCTCTTCTATAGCTAAAAATACGGGAGCAGGACTGAGGTCCTGTGAGGTGACACCTGATATAACTGTAGATGTCTCCACGTGTGTGTATATGTGTGTGGGTGTGTGTCTATATGAGTCACTCTTTTCAATCAGCCATTTCATCAGATATATATACTCGCTTTTGAGTCAAAGTCAAGGCTCACCAAACATAGTCCTTCTTGCTAGAACTGGGATAAAAACCCAAAATTTTGTTGCTAGCAGATCATCCCAGGAGCAGAAAAGCCCCATGTGCACCTGTTCAAATAGATCTCAGGTGATTTTTAGTTTCCTAGCATTTGGCTAACATAAAGAGTATAGTGTGATTCTTCATTTATTTTACAATTTATTGAACACCAAATTAAGTTTAGTAGCCATAATATTAAACAAACAAAAAAAAAGCTAAAAAAAATGGAACATGGTGGGAATCAGAAAGAGAGACTAAGGTAGATTCTTGAAATATACTATCTGGCTTGGCACAGCTTTGGGTGCAAGGTGTCAAAGGAAACAGGTTAAACATTTTCTCCTTATTGTTGCTCCTTTTTGTCACCTGCACTCTTACTCTAGAGAACTAACCTAGAAGTTAGGCAGAGTGGATTTACAAAGAAAGTGGCCAACAGCATCATGGCTATTCATCACTGTTGAATACAGAATGCTGCTTACTGGGTGTGTGTATGGTGGTATATGTGTGGGGGTAAAAGGTAGGTACTTTAAGCTGACAGAAAGTTCCTAGGACAGAAAGTAGAAAATTAGAAAGAAATTATTCCAAAACAATATGACTATTTTCACATTACGGACTGGACAAGTTCTCTGTGTATCCTAATCATCTAATACACATTCCTGCCTTATAAATCTATCTGGATTTTTTTTAGTAAATTTAGTGTTGGAAGAGAGTTGCCTCCATTCAAAAATGATGAAGAAAGTAAAGGTCTTCAACATAGAAAGCAGGCAGAAATAGATTAATTCTACATTAATTGATCAAACATTTATAAGCAGGTAATGTGCCAAGTTCTCTTCTAAGCACTGGGGATAGAAAGTGAAGCAAATAGACAGAGAAACTGTGACACTTAATCTCCAAAAGGGTGAAATGAATGTTATATGCAAAGGACAGGTGATGAATGCTCATGGGAAATTTACTGTGTGAAACAGACAATCCTTTGAGTGAATTGTTCATTATACATTGAAAGAAATTACAGAGAATAAAGGAACTCATAAATAGATCAAACCATAGATAATAAGACCAAAGAAAGAGCTAAAAAGTAAGCAGGTAGCACTTAAATATTGAAAACAAAAATAATACTGCAGCCAGAAGGATAAACAGAATAGAAGCTTGGGGATTTCCAAAACGGGATGTGGATTGTGGGGAAGAAAGAACCTTAGTGGGGTTGTCACAAGTCCTGCTGGAGGTGCACCATTGGCTTCCCTAGGACTGGGGAAAGAGTTCTTTTGTGAAAATTCATGGAGCTGTGTATTATGATCTCTGCGCTTTTCTGTTTGGGTGTTTTACCTCAGTAAAAAGTTTACTAAAACAATTGAGTGTAGGTAATGATGAGAAAGGAATGAAATTCTTGACAAAACTACATGAAAAAGCATAATTCAGTGACTATGTGAGGCTGAGAGAGAGAGACAGAAAGAGAAGGAAAGAAAGAAAGGAGTAAGGGGAGGGAGAAGGACAGAGAAATTCAGTTCTTTATTCATAATGCATAAAGTTCATGATAATCTATGTGTGCAATATGAAGAGTGATAGGCATAGACCTTTAGAAAACATTTAAAAAATTATAGGAGCTAGAATGACTATGACAAATGGGAGGTGTCAGGTTGAGTTTCTTCCATGCTAAACCAGTAGTTAAAACTAATACAAACTTTCAGGTAACATGAGGCTGTACCTCTCAAGGGAGTTGAGAAGTGGAAATATAAGAATATTTTGTGTCTGATATTGTTGTGGAAAATACCTTAGATGCCTGATCACAAACAACAATGAATCTCAATTTTTCAATTATACCAGAAATACTTGTTGAGCCTCTTCTATGGGCCAGGCCTTGTAGTAGATGCAGGGCATATATCTGAGAAGATGCTAGTGGAGCGAACTGATAGTAACAGAGAAAATAAGTAGAGGAAAAGGAAAGAAACAATGAATCTTAAACTTAGGATTAAAGGCTTTCTGAATAACAAGAATGGAAATATATATAAAAATAAAAGACTGGATAGAATGAAAAAATACATTTTTGAGAGAGAATGATACTTAGAGAACAATATTTTCAGAGTATTGCATGCTAAACTCAGCATTTCCTGTTGTTTTGGAGTCTGATGGAGTTGCTACACCATCTACATAGGATAAGTATGACAGCCATGAGCTGTCACTATGCCCTCACTGTTACCACTTTAGGATAAAAGGGCCAGACTTTACAACCTCTTAGCATCTGCCTTTTTTGCCAGATGGTTTTCTCTGGCTGCTGGCGTCTGTTCTGCCTGTACATAGCAGACTAGAAGTGCCATGAAATTCACTGCTCACCTAGAGCAGCTTCAATCAGTGATGAAGTGATTGTATAAATAGTGTATTTGTATACATAAATTGGTGCATAAATGCCCCAACTCCCTCACCTTTGAGTGGAATAAATCTAGAGTCTGTGTCTTACAATGACTCCCAGAGTTTTTTTCCATAGTGGTAACTGAATTGAAAATCATATCCTGTAATGGCTTCTTTCTTCTCCCTGTCTTTCTTCTATGCTCCCTAATCTGTGTTTCTTGGGATCTCCTCCCTAAATAATCTTCTTGCACTCAATATCTCCCATTGCTTCTAAGGGAATCTAAACTAAGAAAAACATGAAACCAGTTTTTTTACCCCTCAGCACATCATTTATACATGGGGACAAGGAGATGGAAAGAGGCTGAGAAAGGCAGAGAGAGGGTTGATTCCTAGAGAGGGTTGTTTGCATCTCCCTCTACCACATGGAAGATGTAAGGGTGAAGTTAAGTGAGGAGGCTGTGGAACTTCACTTAGAAAACCTGACATGTGCCTGTGGAATTTAAAGGTGATGGACACAGGAGTCAATGTGTGACTCCTAGCTGAAGAAGCAAGAAGGTCAGCAATTGAATGGAACTGGGCTAAGTGGAGGCAGCAGAGACACCAGTGGTTGTTTCTTATGGGCCAACCAAGTATCCACAGGAAGGAAACAAAATTTAAGTAGTTGGGATTGTAAAGTGACCATGATCCTTCCCCTCCTATCCACACCTTTGCAGCGTGCTTTTTCTATTGAGAAGCAGAGTCTGTTTCCCTACCCACTGCACCTTGGCAGGCGCTGTGACTTCCTTCATCCAATAGAATTTAGCCAGAACAACAGTACCACTTCCAAGCCTCTGCCCTTAAGGGGCTTTGGACATTTCAACTCTTTCAGAAACTGGCCCAAGGGGCCATGTGAATAAAGAGTTAGCCTGCTGGAAAATTAGAGACTGCATGGACCAGAATTTAGTCAGTCCTCTTGCCTTGGCCAAATCCCCAGTCATGTGGGAGCAGAGCTGACCACCAGCTGACCATAGACAAATGAGGGAGCACCGGGTGTGCTGCAGAACCACTTGGCCCAGACAAATAGAGCCCAAATTGCTGATTTACCTAATTGTAGGCTAAATAATTATATGTTGTTATAAACTACTAATCTGGAGGTAGTTTGTTACACAGCAAATCTTATTGATATAGAGAGTGAACATTTAATATTGATTATATTGATTTCTTTCTAGAAGATGATACTATTTTTCACTTTCTGAGAGTGAGCTGAAAAGTATGTGAAATGCCTAAGAATTGCTCAGTTTTTTGGGAAAAGGATACCTCAGAGCTCGACTCTCATCCCTCAGTTATATCCCTCCCAGTTGCATAAACTGTTATGCAATTTCTAGAATCTCACTGAGTTCTAAGCATTTTCACTTGATTATAAGTCTCTTCGGGCTGAGAATCATGGCTGATCTATCTTCCTGGCAACATAACTATGTTATGTATGTGTGTACATGAGCATTTGTGTGTGCATGCACGTGTGTGTGTGTGAAATACATTTGATAATTAAAAACTAGGGAAAAACTTTCAGCTTTTCAGAACAATTTGTTTTACTTTTCATAAAGAACTTTTGCTGGAGTGGTAACATTTTCTTCAGAATCTAAAATTTAAAAAATTGCTACTATAATAAATGTAAAAGTGCTTGGAAATATTAAAAGAAATGAAAGAGCTACCATGTATAGTTAAAGGGGTTCATGGGAGATGCTCCAAGAATGTGAAAGTGAGGTATGAAAGTGAAAGTATAAAATCCAGCCTTTTTGAATTTGAACTGGAGTAAACAAAGTCTCTTTCTGTGTCATTACTAGGCCAGTAAAACTAAAATGATCCTTGTTTGAAGGAAAATATGACCATAAAGGGTGCGGAGCTGGGAATGAGAGAAAAGGTGATTGATTGAAATGTTATACATAAAAAAGAGAGTAAAATGGTGAAATTGGGTAGAAATTATGAAAAGTTGGTAAGATAGAGATAATTTGCTAAGGAATTACTCATTTTCATCTGTAGCTATAGAGTTGCACACAATATTTTTCATGATGATGTTAATCTCTTTTGTGTCTTGGTTATGTCTCACGCCCATTCTTTATTCCATTTACTTTTTTTTTGCCCTTTTCTTTATGAAAATCATATTTCATCTACTTTATCAATATTTTCAAAGAAAGAGCTTTTGGAATCATATGTTCATCTATTTTTCCCCCCATGTAAAAGTATTTTTAAATTTTCTTTTCTTAACTGTGTTTAATTCTGCCTTTTATATTTTAGTTTTTAGATGAAAATTATTTTGTTCACAAGCTTTTTTTTTTAAATAATGAAGGCAATTATGACTATAAATTTTCCTCTAATACAGCTTTTGATGTGTTCTGTAGATTTTGCTACGGCAGGTTTTAATTTCCTTTTTGATCAAAAATTATCTAGAAGCATGCTACTTATTTGTCAAGTCATTAGGGTTTTTTTTTTTTGTTACCATTTAATTCTTTTTTTACAGTTAAGTTTATTGGGGGTAACATTGGTTAATACAATCATAATTTTCAGGTATGCATTATTACTTGACATCTGTATATTCTATTGTGTGTTCACCACCCAAAGTTCAGTTTCCTTCAGCTACCATATACTTGATCCCCTATACCAACTTTACCCTCCTCCTACCCCCCTATATTTGACCCCTTTACTTTATCTACATCCCCACTCCTCCCTCACCCCACTAGTAACCACTACTCTATAGTCCTCTGGTAACCACCAATCTATAGTCCTTGTCCATGAGTCTGTTTGTTTGGCCTGCTCATTTGTTGCTTTTACATTTATATCCCACATCAAAGTGATATCATGTGATTTTCAACTTTTTCTGTCTGGCTTATTTCACTTAGCATGATTTTCTTGATGTCCATCCATGTTGTCACAAGTGGCAATATTTCATCTCTTCTTATGGCTGAGTAATATTCTATTGTATATATGTACCATAGCTTCTTTAGCCAATCATCTATTGTAGGGCACTTTAATTGCTTCCATGTCCTGGCCACTATAAATAATGTTGCTATGAACATTGATGTGAAAGTATCTTTATAGATATGAGTTTTTATGTCTTTGGGGTAAATACTCAGTAGAAGGATTGCTGGATCATATGGATCAATTCTTAGTTTTTTGAGGAAACTCCATACTGTTTTCCATAGTGATTGTATCAATTTGCAGTACCACCAGCAGTGTATGAGGGTTCTTATTTCTCCACATCCTCTCTAACATTTGTTATTTCTTGTCCTGTTGATTAAAGCCATTCTAACAGGTGTGAGATGGTATCTCATTGTGGTTTTGATTTGCATTTTCCTAAGCTAGTGATGTTGAGTATCTTTTCACATATTTGTTGGCCATTTGTATGTCCTCTAGGGAGAAGTGTCTGTTCAAGTCCTCTGCCCATTTTTTGACTGTATTGTTTGTTTTTTTTTAGTTGTATAAATTCTTTGTATATTTTGGATATTAGGCCTTTATTGGAGGTGTTGCTTGCAAATATATTTTCCCATTCGGATGGTTGTCTCTTTACCTTGTTGACGGTTTCTTTTGCTGAGCAAAAGCTTTTTAGTTTGATGTAGTCCCATTAATTTATTTTTACTTTTATTTTCCTTGTCTTTGAGGTCAAAGTCATAAAATCCTGTTTAAATCCAAGGTCCTTGAGTTTAGTTGCTATGTTTTCTTCTATGTATTTTATTGTTTCAGGTCCTATATTCAGGTCCTTAATTCATTTTGAGTTAATTTTGTTGTGGGGTGATAGACTATAGTTTAGTATTATTCTTTTGCAGGTGGCTTTCCAGTTTTCCCAGCACCATTTATTGAAGAGGCTTTTCTTTCTCCACTGTATGTTTTTGGCTTTTTTTGTTGAAAATTATTTGCCCATATAAAGATGGGTTTCTTTTTGGACTCTTTATTCTGTTCCACTGGTCCGTGTGTCTGTTTTCCTGCCAATACAATGCCATTTTGATTATTGTCGCTTTGTGGTATAGTTTGAAGTCAGGCAAACTGATGCCTCCAGATTCGTTTTTTTCCTCAGGATGGCTTTGGCAATTTGGGGGTTTTGTGTTTCCATACAAATAAGATGATTTTTTGCTCTATTTCTTTAAAAGATGCTGATGGGATTTTGATGGGGATTGATTTAAGTCTGTATAATGCTTTAGGTAATATGGTCATTTTCACTATGTTGATTCTTCCAATCCAAGAACATAGAATATCTTTCCATTTTTTTTTGTATTTGCTTCGATTTCTTTTAGTAGAGTCTTGTAGTTTTCATTATATAGGTATTTCACATTTTGTTAAATTTATTCCTAGGTATTTTATTATTTTTTTTTGCAATTGCAAAAGGAATTATTTTTTCCACTTCTTTTTCTGACACATCATTGTTAGAATATAGAAACACTATGAATTTTTGAACATTGATTTTGTATCCAGATACTTTACTGTATTTGCTTATTGTTTCTAGTAGTGTTCTTATGGAGTCTTTAGGATTTCCTATCTAGAAAATCATGTCATCTGCAAATAGTGACAGTTTGACTTCTTTGATTACTATTTAGATGCTTTTTATATTTTTCTCTTGTCGGATTGCACTTATATTGAATAAGAGTGGTGATGGTGGATTTTCTTCCCTTGTTCCTGATCTTAGAGGGAAAATTTAGAGTATTTCACCTTTAAGTATAATGTTGGTTGAGGATTTGTCAAAGATGGCCTTTATTATGTTAAGGTATTTTCCTTCTATACCAATTTTGTGAAGTATTTTGATTACGAATGGATGCTGTATCTTGTCAAAGGCTTTTTCTACATCTATTAATATGATCATATGATTCTTATTTCTAAATTTGTTTATATGATATATCACATTAATCAATTTGCATATATTGAACCATCCTTGTGCCCCTGAGATGAAGCCAACTTGATCATGTTGTATATTCTTTTTAATATGTTTTTGTATTTGGTTTGCTAGTATCTTATTTAGGATTTGCATCTGTGTTCATGAGAGGTATCAGTCTGTAGTTTTCTTTTTTTTGTGTGTTATCTTTACCAGGTTTTGGTAGCAGACTAATATTGGTCTCATAAAATGTGTTGGGAAGTATTACCTTTTCTTCAATTTTTTGGAAGAGTTTGAGGAAAATAGGCCTTAAATCTTTGAATGTTAGGTAGACTTCATTAGTGAGGCCATCTGGTCCTGGACTTTTACTTTTTGAGAGGTTTTTGATGATTGTTTCAATTTCCATACTGCTGATCAGTCTATTTAGATTTTCCAGTTCTTCTTGATTCAGTCTAGGAAGGTTGTCTTTTTCAAAGTACTGGTCCATTTCTTGTAGGTTATTAAATTTGGTTTTTTATAGTATTCTTGTATGATCCTTCATATTTCTGCGATTTCAGTCATAATTTCCCCTCTTTCATACATGATTTTTTTGTGTACTTTCTCTTTTTTCTTTAGTGAGTCTAGCAAGGGGTTTGTCAATATCATTAACTTTCTCAAAGAACCAGCTCTTTGTTGCATTTATTTTTTCTATTCTTTTGTTTTCAATTTTATTTATTTATGCTCTAATTCTAATGATTCCTTTCCTTCTGCTGACTTTAGGCTTTATTTGTTCTTCCTTTTGAAATTTTTAAATATGAAGCATTAGGTTATTTATTTGGGCTCATTCTTGTTTTTGGAGGTAGGCCTGTAATGATATGAACTTCCCTCTTATGACTGCTTTTGCCATGTCCTAAAAGTTTTGATATAGTGTACTATCATTATTATTCATTTCTATGTATCTCTTGATCTCTGTTTTTATTCTTCTTTGACCTAGTTATTCTTCAGTAACATGTTGTTAATTTTCATGTATTTGTGGTTCTTCTTGATTTCTTTTTTCAATTGATCTCTAGTTTCAAAGCATTATGATCAGAGAATATATTTGGTATGATTTCAACCTCTTATATTTGTTGAGACTATCTCTATGTCCCAGTATGTGGTTGATTCTTGAGCATGTTCCATGTGCATTAGAGAAAAATGTATAAGCAGCTGTTTTCGGATGGAGGGCTCTGTAAATGTCAATTATGCCCAGCTGGACTAATGTGTCATTTAAGGATGTTATTTTCTTATTGATTTTCTGTTTTGATGATCTGTTCATATCCGAGAGTGGGGTATTTAGGTCCCCTACTAAGATGATGTTTTGGTATGTTTCTCCCTTTAGTTCTGTTAGTAATTGCTTTACATATTTTGGGACTCCCTAATTGGGAGTATAGATATTAATAAGTATTTCTTTGTGGTGCATGATTCCCTTTATCATTATGAAGTGTCCCTCAGTATTTTTCTTTATCTTTTTTATTTTGATGTCTATTTTGTCATATAGTAGTACTGCTACTCCCACTCTTCTCTGAATGCCATTTGCTTGAAATACCATTTTCCACCCTCTTACTTTGAGTTTATATTTGTCTTTGGAGCTGAGATGTGTCTCCTGGAGGCAACATATGTTTGGGTTTTGTTTTTTGATCCAATCTGCAACTCTGTGCCTTTTTATTGGTGAGTTCAGCCCATTTACATTTAAGCTGATTATTGAAATATGAGGTCTTCTTATAGCTATTTTGTCTTTGGCTTTCTGGTAGCTTGGTGTTTCCATTGCTTCCTTGTCCATGTGTTTCTATTTTCTTTATTTTGGTTGGCTTTTGTGGATTTTGCCTTGTTTCATATTATATATTTCTGTTCTGAATCTTCTGTGTGTGATTACCATGACAAATATATAAAGGATAGTTTTTTATATATATACAGTTGTCTATTTTCTTCTGTGTGTGCCTTATCTCCATTCCCCTTTGAGAATTTGGATTTTTGAATCTTCTCCTTTTCAGTTATTGTTGTCTCAATTTGTCCTTATGTATGCTGAATATTCATTACTATCGTGTTATAACAATTCACTTCTTATTATTTAAGCTCTAATGCCTTGCTCTTAATAAGGGTTGCACTCCTCTACTTCTATTTGCCTGATAGTCACTTTACTCTTAATTATGTATTTTTGTTTTTGTTGTTATTTTGTTTTAGTTGAGCTGACCCCTTTCAGTAGTGCAGGCCTCGTAGTGGAGAATTCCCTCAATTTTTGTATGTCTGGAAAGGTCTTTATTTTTCCTTCATATCTAAAGGAGAGCTTAGCTGGATACATTATTCTAGGCTGATAGTTTCTTTCACTTAAATATTTAAATATTTGGTTTCATTCCTTTCTGCTTGTAAGGTTTGTGCTGAGAAGTCCAATGATAATCTAATGGGTTTTCTTTTATACATTACTGCTCTCTTCTCCCTGGCTGCCTTGAGAATAATATCTTCATTGTTGATTTTTGATAACTTTAATACAATATGTCTTGGTGAAGGCCTTTTTGGGTTGAGATAATTGGGTATTTTGTTGACTTCTTGAATTCCAAGCTCCAGCTCATTCCTTAGATTTGAGAAATTCTCATCAACTATTTGTCTATCAATGCTTTCTAGTCCCTGCTTCTTTTCTTCATCTTCGGCAATGCCCATTATTCTCATGTTTCCTCTCCTGATGATATCAGCTAGTTCTTGTATTTCTCTTTCTTTATTTTTCAACCTTGGTTTCTCTCTTCTTCCTTCTGATTTATTTCTTGATCTCTGTCTTTGATATCACTGATTCTTTCCTCAGTTGACTCTATTTTCCAGGCTCGCTATTTTATTTTTCACCTCTTGCAGTGTGTTCTTCATCTCTAGAATATATATTCTCTTCTTCTTGAGGGTTTCAATCTCCTTGCTCTGCTCATCTAGTTGTTTTTCCAATTCCTGAAATTGTTGATTTGAGTTGTTTTGGATCTCATTCAATTTTTCAGAAGTACCATCCTGAATTCTCTGCCATTTAAGTTACATATTTCAATGTCTGTAAGTTTATTTTTTTTTTTGAGATTTTCTCTTTCTTTCTGAGATGCCTTGTCACCTTGGTTGTTTATGGTGTTTAATGGACTATTTCTCCACCTAGGCATTAATGGAAGTGTATTCTGTTGTTTTTTCAGAAAGTTTACCAAATCAAGATCTCTATTTAGCCTGCTGCAAAGTAAGCATTCTTTTTGTTTCTAGTAGGTGGCATCTAAGCTTCTTAGATCCCTAGCAGTTTTGGTTATATTTGCTTAGATTCCCCTGGGGCTATGCAGTGATGGGTTTTGGAGGATATGTGCGGAGGGGCCCTCTGGGTTGGGGGTTGGGGACTGCGGCTCAGCCTCAGTTTTGCAACTGAGGCTGGTAAAATTATTTCTCTGCTGTTCTGCCCCACTTTCTCTGCTTTATGCCCTGATGACTGGGCCCTCTGGTCAGCTGTGTATAAGCCCCAGCACTTCTAGGCAGGATTGTTCAGGAAAGTCGCTGTGCCTTCATTCCTCCCCATCCTCCTACAGGGAGCTCCAAGGGCTGCAATAGGCAGCTTCTTTATTTCTCCCAGTCCACCGCCCAACACCCAGGGTTCTGACCTGTGGTAGCTCTTACGTGCAGATCCCACACTCAGAAGTGCTGGCGTGCAGTTTTGGTGTTTTTTGTTGAATTTTAGATGTTCAGCTTATTGTTGTTTTAAGGGAGAGATCTAGGGACATCTCTTACTTCTCCATGTTTCCACCAAATCCCCATTTAATTATTTCTAATTGTATTAGCTTCTGATCAAAGAAAATAGCTTATAAAAGTTATCCACTTACACATTTTTCTATTTTTTTCTTCAGTGGCCACATATATGACCAACTTACATAAATGTTTATGAGTAATTGAAAAGTACATTCGAAGATAAGATGACATATCAATTTATTAATTGTATTTTTCGGGTTGTATCCTTTATTTTTTGAACTAGATCTTTCAGTTCTGAAAAAAGTCTATTGACGTTTCTAAAAGAATTAGCAAGTTCCTAGCAAGTTCTTCTTGCTTATAAAACAAATTTAAATACTGAGCTGCTATGGTGATTGGCTGATACCAGTTATTACTGCAACTTCTATGATTATGCCATTTATCATTGTATGATATCCCTTTTGCCCTAATTTGTTTTTTTTACTCTTAAATTGCATTTCACTGAAATAAATATTGCCACTTTTGCTTTTCTTTTGTTCCAGTTTTTTTTTTTGGTATTTTTTTTTATTTATTCCATTTACCTTTATGTTACTTTAAAATCATTCTGAGTGTTTTTTATATGTAACATCTGAGTGTGTTTTGTATTATAAATAAATATGTTGTCTCTGCCTTTCATGATAGAAGCCTATTCTACATTTTAGATAGTGACAGATATACCTGTTGCATTTATTTTAGTTTATGTCTACTACTGGATCTATTGTTGTTTCTTTGTCTTACTTTTTCTATTTATTCTCATTTCTCCTTTGCTGATTTGAAAGTCTACTGTATTTTTTCTTGTCATTTCTGATTAATTCTATTCTCTTGATCTAAATGATTAGAAAACAATGTCTACTACTCTATAAAAAGAGATTCACTCTCCTCAGAAAACAAAACAAAACACTATTTTTTTACTTTTCTCCATTCCACTAAATTGAGATTTTAAAAACTCACTTCTATTCTCTTCCCCTCCTTTTTATCTTTCCCTGAAGAGATGTTGAAGTCTTTTTACTCCCCAGTAACCATTTTTTTTTTCTGGGCTTTACAGATAAAGTTTAGTAGTTATGAACTTTCTAAAGATTAACTTTTCCTATAATATGCCCTTCTGTATTTAGTGTCAATAATTTTTGGTATTAGACATTACTACATAACCTGTTCTTATTCATTTTTGAATCATGTTATGTGTCTGTATAGCTCAATACCTATATATGAACTTATATACATAATATATATACACATATATATGCAATATGTGTATTATGTATAATCATTGCTCACTCCTTTTTATCTTTTCAGGTTTCTAACTTTTCTCATTTGTTGTCAGTGTCTTCTAATTGCTTTTATTAGATGGCGTTCTTAAGTGATATTCTCCCCAAATTCTTTTTTCCTTTTTTGTTCACCTTGAGAGATTAATGATAATTTAGTTGGATATAAGTTGATGTGCCACAAATTCTCCTTTATCCAATGTTGGTGATAAAACATTCTTTTATAAAGGATTATATTTTCTTCCTTTAGAAATGTTAGATGTTTGTTTATTTATTTATTTATTTTCCTTAGAGATCAGACATTTTTTCATGATATACCTATGGATATTTTTTCTTCCTTTATTTGGCTTTAATCTTAATGAGTATATTAAATTTACAGGCAGTGAAGTTTCAGCTTTACATTTTAACAGTAAGGAACATTTTAACAGTGTTCACCTCCCATAGTTAGATTTTTTTCTGTCACTGCATGTTTGACCCCTTTTACCCCATCTACTTCCCCCATCCCTCCTTTCTCTACCTTCTGGTAACCACTAGTATATTGTCTATGTCCATGAGTCTCTATTTGTTTGTCCTGTTCATTTGTTGCTTTCAGGTTTATATCCCACATAAAGTGATATCATTTGATTTTCAACTTTTTCTGTCTGGCTTATTTTGCTTAGCATGATTATCTTGCGGTCCATCCATATTGTTGCAAATGGCAGTATTTCATCTCTTCTTATAGCTGAGTAATATTCCATTGTATATATGTACCACAACATCCTTATTTAATCATCTATCATGGGACATTTGGTTGCTTCTATGTCCTGGCTACTATGAAACAATGTCACCATAAAGAAATAAAAGATTAAATCCTAAATAAATAAACAAATAAATTTACAAGCAGTGGAAAGCAAAGGGATCCCTTTCCCTATGGTCAATAGCGTAGAAGAGGCGGGTTGGCATCACGCACCCCTCCATTCTCACTGTAACCTCTCACCTGTAGGAAGGAAATGCCCAGCTTACTTGTATATCTCCCACTTGGCTTTTTGGTTGACATCAACATTCTTTTAAGGGGCCATAGATCTCTGTATGCCAAGTTTCTCCCTGTTTTAGGCCCTTAACTATGATGTTCTTTTCTATTTACTTGCTCAGATTATAGAATCAAAAAGCCCACACCTTTATGCCCAGGACCCTAATAGCAGCCAGAGCCTCACTGCTTCCATTTGCCATTTGGCCTGGGAGAAGCAAAGGGACTAGAGTTGGGAGCAGTGAGCAGAGATGCCATATTTGGAGTGTCATGTTCCAAGACTTCTTCCCCTCTGATTCGTTCGATTGATAGGTATAGTTAGCCATTTTAGAGATGGATCTGTGAGCTAGGCCAGTTGTTTTTTAAGTTAAAAGTACATCTGACTATCTTCTGAATCTTATTAAAATGTAGATGCAGATTCAGAAGATTGAGGTGAGAGCCCAAATTCTGCATTTCTAAAAAACTTCCAGTGGAGATACTAATGGTCCTCCAACCATACTTTGTGTACCAAAGTGTTAGAGCCATAAAATAAATAGCTTTATTTGATTAAAGATGATGATTGTATTGAAAATATAAATTTAAAAAACTGCAGTATAAGAAGTTGTCAGCAGATTTTTTTCATCAATGGTGATGATAGACAAAAGATTAGTTAATAGTAGCAGAGTGTGTAACTTAAGATTCCAGCAGTCTCATAACAATTTCTCATAGATGCATAGGTGCATCACTGAGTTTTTCCTCTATATCTTTGTTACATCTTCTCTTGATAAAATTTATGCTTTGTAATCTGTGATAGAGGGTTTCTTGAAATAAATAAGAAAAATGGATAATTTGATTGGCAGAATTATATTATGCATATATATTTAGAACATCATATTATTTATTCATTTATTCAACAACTATTTATTGAGCATCTTTTGTGTGTCAGACCTCATCCTAAGTGTTGGAACCATGTTTGAATAGATTGCATGTGCAAATGATCTTTGTTCATTGATTGGCCATTCAGTATCCATCCCCCCAGTTTTCTTTTGGGATTGCTTTCTTTCCAATTTGGTACAGTCATGCCAGGATTATAAGAATTATACTCTCCTATAAAAGAACTAGATATTCTTCTAAGGCCTTTCCTCTTGATCAAAGTTTTACAACCTTGGCTACCCAATAAAATCTCTTGGTGTGTGTGTGGGGTAAAAATATCAAATGCCTCAATCCCAACTACAGGTATTCTGATGTAATTGGTCTGTGGCATAGTTTAAGTATCAGGATTTTATGAAGCTTCCCACGATTATTTTAACGTGCAGCCAAAGTCAACTCCTTTCCTGGAGCTTTACTCTCATTGACCTGGTAAAGTCAAGTACTGGGACCCTAACCTCAGTTTGGCCAGCTAGACTCCCTCCCAGAACCCGAATCTTGATAGCGGATGGAAGAACCATTCTGCAACAGCCCTAAACAAGGCCACACAGCATTCTCTACTCTGTGCTATCTTTGTATTTGTCATTCTAAACTTTCGAGTTCCCTCGTACCTTAGTAATAAATATCCTTTTGCTTAAGCAGGGCAGAATCATTTTCTGTTGCTGAAAGCCAAAGAATATCAATGGAGAGAATCCATGAGCTTTTCATCACTCTTTATATCTGCTGTTTATATCACTGTTTATCATGGTCTCGGTAGCTGGTATCATGCCCCTTAGCACACAAAAGGAAAACTCTGAAGACAGAAGGCAGGAGAATCACTCAAGTTCCTATTAAAGGGATCAGTGACTCACAATTCACATTTGTATCTTCCGGTCTGTTTCTTGGCTTGTTTAGTCATTACCAGATCTAAAAAAATCTGTTGTTTGTTTTTAGGGAAAATGTAAAGATGACAGAAAAGGTGTTGTGTAATTGGATGGACAAGTTAGAAAGCATATGACTAAGCAGAAAAACTGGGAGACATTCCATATTACCAGACAGGGAGAGCACAGGGATCTTGTTAGATGCAGAACTCTGTCTCAGATACACATTTGCATAGAGACCAAAGTGAAAATGGATGAAAGAGACATAGGATATTATAAGTTGCTATATGGTGTTTATGAGCTCTCCTACACACTCATTTGGTGTTTTTGGTCAGATTCTCTAAAAGCACTTAATTTATTGAAGGCAGGCTCCTGGGAAAACCTGTAGGTGGTGAGTGAAGCAGGATGGGGCAAGGGAAGGAGCTGAACAAGGATGTGGTCACAGGTGGAGTTTAGCTTCAGCCTCACATCACAAAGAGCTCTGGAGTGAATAAAAACCATAAAGTTGAGGCTAGGGGGCTGGCCTTTCAGACTCCCACATCAATTTGACATAGGTAATTCTCTCAAGCATCTCCAGGAGAGCAGGCAAATTCTCTGGCAAAGGGAACAGACCTGACTTCTTAGCAGCAACACACAGTAGCTGAGAGATGGGGGCACCTGCTGGTGAAGGTGATCCAATAGCAGCTACTACACCTGGGTAAATATTGTTGATTGCACTGTGCCTCAGTATTTACATTTATGAAAAGCAATAACTAGTCCCATAGTACATGTAACTTTAACACTGA
The DNA here is from genome assembly GCA_004027375.1 of Macroglossus sobrinus. Taxonomy (NCBI): domain Eukaryota; kingdom Metazoa; phylum Chordata; class Mammalia; order Chiroptera; family Pteropodidae; genus Macroglossus; species Macroglossus sobrinus. The sequence goes on along the minus strand of PVKZ01002640.1, from coordinate 167,044 downwards.
ATTATTTTATAGATCAAGAAATTAAGCCCTATTTCTCTCTTTGCATACCTCAGGAGAAAAAAAAAGAAAGAAAAATAAAAAGAAAAACCTTCTTCATGTAGTAGCTACTGCTTCAGAAATCCCTTTTTCTTAAAACATTGATTCTAGCGAAAATATAAGGAATACTACCTCAAACCCTTTACTATACATTTACTATACTACCTCGAACCCTTTACTATACAATAGAAGGGATATTTATTGAAAAGCTGAGCGTTGAGAGATCCTGATTCCAGTCCGGCCTGTGTGCATCTCCATCAGTGTTACCTTGCAAGAGTGCTTTACCCTTTCTCAGCTTCACCTTCTTCATTTATTAAATAAGTCGGGGGTCAGAGAAAATGATTTCTGAGTTACTTTTGAACTCTGAAAACTTGTCAGTGGCTGATTTGATTTTTCATTTCCTGCAGGGAGGAGGCAGAGATAATTCTTTTGTTTACAAGGAACAAGTTTTCATCTTGCAGCCTTAATACAAGATCAAGAGAAAGAAATGTAATAGTGCTGGGGTAACGGCAGCTTTGCTTTGTTTGGATTCAAGGCCTCTGATACGACATATTGGATGTGTCAATGGAATGTGATTTATTTTGCTGCATAACGTTTGGGAACAGATATTTGGTATTGCATCCAAGGAAAGCAATTTGCAGAAACCTTTTAGAAGGTGGCTGGAGCATCAGTAATCACTGCCATTTCTTTATGCCAACATTTCCTTAAAGCCGCACAATCTTTCATTTTAATCATCCCTCTCAGCAGGCTCCTTCTAGTGCTCTGGAGCAGGACACCCACCCCTCAGAAATGAGGTTCTATTTTTAAAGCCCATCAGCCAACAAACTCGCTATTAATCGTGTGAAATCTGCTCAGATGGCTGCTCTTCTGGTTCTCTGTGTACCCACTCTGCTCTCAACGCCCCATCTGCACAGCTATCCCCTGAAAGATATTTTTAGCTCTTAACAGCTACATCCTTGAGAGTTACTAGGAGGATGCTACACTTTGCTCTCAAATAAACATCTTAGATTCCTATTTTCATTCCTAATATTTTCAAAAAGATTAAGGATGCTGCTCCCAGTTACAGGTGCCTAAAGAATTAGTCTGGACTTTAAAGCCTTTATCTACCTCAGAATCTCTCTTTCTTACAAGGGAATAAATACCCTATTTATTCAAAGGTACTTAGTCTTTTCCTCCTGTGAGTCAGCAAGGACTTTGACCCATTGTTCAAGACAATCTCTCCCAGAGGCAGCTTTGGGAACTATGTTGCGGGGTGGGAAAGTGTGGTATCTCCCAAAACATACATTTTCCCTTAGTATCTGAAATCAGGAAACACTAATGAATTTAAGACTGTTCTGTTAGGACATAGCAATTATGGTTTAAGAGCACAACAGGGTGCCCCGGGAAGCTACAATCATCACAGTATTTTCAAAGCATCTGTGGGAATTCCACGGAATAATGTATACACAGTAAAAATTGGACTTTGCAGAAATGAATAACAGTACTTAACTATCCACTGTCCAGAAAATACCATAATGTTTAGCATGTTATCACCTGTTTTGGTTTGTAGGTTGTAGTCTTTTAAAATGTTTTTGAGTAGGTGGTAGATACACATGGAAAAAAATCCTAGGAAGAAGGATGTCCTTCTACATATACATGTGTGTGTGTTTGTATATGTTATGTTATATATTGTATTACATACACACATATATGCATTTCTATGCATACACATATATAAAATGAATATTCATTATGTTGCTACAAATATTTTGCACATTGTTTTCAATCTTTTTTTTCGTTAAATATTTTATCTTGGAGAGCATTCTGTATCAAAACATATAATTTCTTTTTCATAAATGGCTGTATCATGTTCCATTACCTGAATAAACCAGAATTTATTTGACAAATCCTGGCAACTGGTTTCTAATTAGCAAGGGATCCTGTGGGAAAAAAAAGTTCTTATTCTGTACAAAATATCAGGTTAATTACTCTCTAGTTACTTGGGGGTTAGTTTTTGAGTTTCTGGAAATTCTATTTTTGGTTTTGCCACAGCCCCTAACAGTTCCTTTGCTCTTTCCTCTCCCTTTTATTTACAAAACCTTCAGCCAATTCATGTGATTTCCACCAGTGATATTGTAAAAACAGTCCAAAATGCCTCCCAAAGGTGAGTTCTCTATAAATAAATAACTGCAAGAGAAAGATCCTGATTGTTTAGCTAAGGTGTGGTTGTTTCTCTGGTTTATGTTTTCCTGCGTCTGTATTTGACCAGTACAGAAATCTTTCATTTGTGATTCTCCTTCAGATACTGTGGTGTATTTCCTCTAGGCTGGACACTGTTCCATGAACCAGGGGAGAGGTGAGTCCTCACAGAAATCTTGGCATTTGTCAAACAATAAGAAAAGTGAGGTGATGGAACTAGGCACCCTGCAGGAGCCCATAAAGTGCTGGATGGTGCTGTTTGGTGGTCCTTATGATTTAGGGAGCTCAGGTGTCTGCACTTACTGCCTGAGCTGTCTTTTGTCTGGGGATAAAGTAAGAGGACTCTTCAATGAAAAAGCACAGCTGGCCCAGAAGTGATTCTCTAAAGTGACCGTGACATTGACTAGACTCACTTGCCTTGGTTTAAAGATGGAAATGAGGCTGCTCCTTCAAGCTCCTTTTTTCTTTTCTTTTCCTTTCTTTTTTCTTTCCTTTTCTTTTCCTTTTCTTTTCTTTTCTTCTTTTCTCTTCTTTCCTCCCTCCCTCCTTTCCTCCCTCCCTCACTCCCTCCCTCCCTCCCTCCCTCCCT